>VYZW01054284.1:64731-80632 GCA_013401315.1 Balaeniceps rex | reverse complement strand
CGGGGTCACGTCTCTGTCGGGAGGCTCGGCGGGGGCGAGGATAGCGCCGCGGCGCTGGGCTGCGTCTCCTGGCGGTGGCGGCGGGGCCTGCTCACCGAAGGGCCCCGGTGGGAGGCGGGCTGGAGTGCGGGAGCAGCCGGAGCCGCTCCGGCTGCCGCCGCCGCCACGCCAGCCGGCCGGCCTCGCTTCGCCGTGACTTTGGAAGCGTTTGGGCTGTCCGGGAGAGGAGTCGCGTCCTGGTGCCCGTGCCGGCGCTGCCTTGGTCTCAGGCGGTGGAGTGCGGGCAGCTGCGGTCCCGGGGGCGATGCGTTCACCCCCAGCGGTGGGGCAGCCGAGGCTGAGCTGCGTGCAGATCCCTCGGCCTGAGCGCGTCGGGGTTTAAACGGGTGCCTGTGGTGTACTAAACTAACGTAAAGTTGCTAGTAACCGGCGGTGTGTAAGAGCTATACACCCAGTTTAGTTTACTGTAGGTAAAGGCTAATCTTAGTCCCTGCTAGCCGGTGTTTTTTCAGATGTCTAACTTTGAAAACCCGAGTGAACGTTCGCTTGAGAGGATTGTATGTGGTTTGGTTAAAGGTCACTAGCCCTCTAGCCCCGACCTGCAATCTGTAGTCTGTACAGGAGTCACTCGATGTAATGTCGAAAAAGGGTTGCTGAAATAATTTTTCCTTCCTTTAGTTTACAATGGATTTTGGATAAACAAGATCTATTGAAGGAACGCCAGAAGGATTTGAAATTTCTGACTGAAGAAGAATATTGGAAACTACAGATATTTTTTACTAATGGTAAAACTGTTTTTTATTTCTGCCATAAAATCTATACAGTATCTGCCATGTCTAAATGCTTGTTTGAATTGCTCAGAGAATGTAACATTTTCATTGTGATATTACATATACTTTCACAGCCTGTTTTAACAAAGAACTGGAATATCAATAACATTGTCATTTGTTAGTTGTAGTAACACAATTTTAGGAGAACTTACAGGCAAATTAGCTGCGTATATAATGTTTTAACCTGTGATGGGACAAAACATAGTACATTTTCTTATTTTCAAGAGGTTCTTACCAAAAACATAAAAGGAGGAGAAGCAAGCAGAAACTGCTAAGCTAGCGTATTAAGGGCTCAACGTCAAGCATTAGTACTCAGACTGGGCTTTTGGTAGGCTCTTAGGCTGTGGTAAGTGTTTAGCTGATCTGTGCAGTCCTATTAAACAGCAAAGCTTGGAAACTTGTTATTTGTGTTCAGTTACATTCTTTGAAACCTGCACCACAGCCTGTGTCTTGCCTTGTGACTGATTCCCCAGTACCGTGTGGCTCTCAAATTGTCTACAAGTTTCTGGGAGCTGTTGGCAGGCAGCCTGTTCTCCCAAAGAGTTTGGGGCTTGTCTGTGAAGTTATCTAAGACTCACTTGATCCTGCAAAGCATTTAACCGTATGAATGGTCACACTGGAGCATATCAGATTACGCAGGCACTTAAACTCTTTTCTGTGTGATTGTTCAGCATTTAAAAAAAATCTCGCTAAGCAAAGGATATTGCTAAGTAGTAATTTGTTTGCATGCAGCTTTTTAAATATTTTTCACAGCAGTCCTTTAAAGTACAGAATGCTTATTTTTTCAGCTATGTGGCCAGACTTGAGACAGAGAAGTTAAGTGACTTTCCCAAGGCCACTGGAAGATCTTATGTCAGTGCTGGAATGATATCTGTTAAAGATACTTATCACAGCTTCTCTCTTAGCTTAGCTATTTTTATAATAATTGCGTATGCTGCAAATCTGATTGCTGTGGATACATCTGTGTTATCGCTTATACAGCACCAGGAAATCAAGCTAGCAATGATTTACCTATTCAATCAATTCCTGACATTCCTTGAGGTTAAAACAAAGTGTCATAGCTTCATAATGCAAAAAGAGAAAATGGGCTACTGATATTTCTAAAACTGTATTTCTATGCTAATTTTCACTAGTATTAATTTGAATTATGAAATATGCTTTTTTAAATGTTTCACTTCAGTATTTTTTCTTGCGTAAACAAAGATTTACAAAGTAGACAAGGTGGTTTCAGTCTGTGGTTCTCAGGCTCCTTTTCCTTGGCGTTCCTTGCCTCCCCTGAAGGTACAGTGTGTGACCTGTGGCAGCTGGAGAACAGCTCTGCCAGCATCTCCCTTGTGCGCGTACGAGCACGGCTTACCCTGGAGGAGAGAGTGGTGCTGGACTTTCACCCCTTCTGTAGCAAAGAGAGGCACCTTCATGGGGAGGACAGTCAGGGGCTGCTCTGTACTGGTGGGAGCTCAGGCAGAGCTTGCTGTTTTCAAGCCCTTGATATGTGTTGTATCATCACCTGCCTCTGCATAGGGACCCTGCTTTGGGGTTATAGAGCCTCCCCCGCTTCTCTCCTACCTCCTGCATTACCTGGGTAGGGATATGAATCTCGGCCATGGCTTGTCACATTCAGCATGCATCTGCCCAGGAGATGATTGTTTCCTAAAGCAACCAAAAAATTGCCTGGAGAGAGGCAGTTTCCTGCTGCCTCCTCATTGGAAAACAAGTGCAATAGATCACCAACTGGTTGTATGGCCATGTGCGACTACTCAGAATGTTAATACTGTAGAGAAGGAAAACTATCATCTTCTAAAATAGCTTGGGAAGGGAAAATGATGTTGCTTTCTCTCTTTGGATCACCAAGTCTTAATAGAGTTTTTTGGTTGGAAAGCGCACTAATTGATTTCCCTTTCTGGTTTAGGGCAGAAGCTGTAATGTTTGTGTTACAGGCTACTCAAGATATTCAGTTTTAAACAATTTGTATTTAAAGAAACCCACTGAAACCACTTATTTTGTAAACATAAGGGAATAAATAATCCAGTAGTTTATTTTAAAATATTTTAAAAATTAATTACTAACTAAAAATTAAAAAAAAAATTAATTAAAAGTATTGGACTTTTTCCCAGCATATACAAGCTTCCATTTCATTAAGTCTCTCTAGGCTCTTGTCCATTTTTTTCCCTAAACTGCACTTGATTTTTCTCTGACAGCAGATGGCCTAACCGTTCCTGAAAATCCCATGGGAGTGAGAAACATATTTGGAGAATTCTGTTTGGCTTAATATTTTTTTTTTTTTTTCTGATGTTCTAGTAGTAGGACAGCTTTGTAGCCCCATGGTCAAATCAAAGGGAAAAATCTTTTCAAACCTCCCAAGATATGCTGATAAATATTTTAATATTTGTACAGACATTGCATACTGGGCTTAACCTCCTTTCTGGCAGTATTGCTTGTCCTACTGCCACTGGCAAGCTGGCATTCTTCTCTTTAGGAGAAGAGTGATATGACACAGACAGGGACTTAATGCTGCTTTGGGTAATCATAGTGGGTGACAAATTAGTTACCTTTTCCTGTGGGGGAAAAAAAAAAGTTGCCAATCATCAGTGCTGTTCAGGATGGTTTTCTCCTTTTCTCCTATGTTCAGCCCTTTTCTAGCCAAGAATGTCCTTGATATTTGTGCGTTTTAAAATGCTGTGATATTCATGAAAAGTGAGAGTAGGTTGTACCCTGGCTATTTCCAAGCGATATGGGATAAGAGCATGGGGGAAAAAATCTGGGCTTGTGTGTTTACGTAGAGACCAAGAATTTAGCAATGACTGATAACAGAATTGTTTGCTTTTCCCATCAGTGGTCGCTGTCTCGATCTTGCTGTACATATTTTAAATACATACTTAAGTGTATTAAATTATTGTTTTGGACATTTCTGGTGAGCGAGGGGAAAAAAGAAGAGGGAGTCTTAACACAGCCAAGCCTTGCTCAGAATAATGGCCGCAAAGAAGTATGGGAAAAATAACAAGTAACAACCTTATGTTTCACTGTGCCATTCTCTATATCCAACCCCTGCTCTTAATCCCAGCTTGATGCATCTAATTTGCTTGGCACCTTTCCTTTGCCTGGGAGGCCAAACAAGAGCTACCTGCACAGATGACACCAGGGTTGTTTCTTGGCCAACTGGCAGAGGACCACCATGATGGAGCAGCTGACTGCATCCTCTGGTCTCCCACCCCCTCTCCCTAGACTAAATATGTCATTTTTTAACACCTGCTGCCTCTGCCAAATTTAATGACCATGTTTGTGTTGGCAGCTTTAGTTGTTTCAAAAAAACCCCATCCATTTTGCATGGCACTGAAAAGCCATAGACTTATATTTTAAGTGCTTGAATTTGTTTTGCTCTGAAATGGAATACCTAAGCTTTACCCTTCTGAGATTTGTGTTGTCATCTTCTCAAAGGTCATACTCACTTTGTACACAATGAAGTCAAGTTACTGTTCCCTTTTTGAAGGTGTTCACAAGCTTCAGGATGCAGTGCTGCTTCTTCACCTGCAGGTCTGTAGGTTTACAGCAACATGTTGTCTCACCAGAACAACGTATCTGAACTAAGGGAGAAGACTGTGCTGCTGCTCCTTAGAATCCCCAGCACTAGTCATGTTTTGAGATCCTTTGCTATTTGGTGTCAAACTGTTGCAAAAACTCAACTCAAGCTTTTGTTCATTTTTTTTTTAAGTTATCCAGGCTTTAGGTGAACATCTTAAATTAAGACAACAAGTTATTGCCACTGCTACAGTCTACTTCAAGAGATTCTATGCCAGGTAGGACTGTTTACTATGATGGTACAAGAATAAAACATTTGCTAGGCACATTTTGGTAGCCCTTTTAAAATGCAGTTCTGTGTTAAAAACAGTGCCACTTTTGTTTTCTGGATGGTGTAAAGCTTTTATGCTAATAAAGTTAACTTAAGCTTTGCTTTTTCAAAAGGAAGTGTGGTGCTCTTAATAGATTAATCGTTCTACGTGTATGAAACAACATATTATAATTTTGTTATAACATTTCAGATATTCCCTAAAAAGTATAGATCCAGTATTAATGGCTCCTACGTGTGTGTTTTTGGCATCCAAAGTAGAGGTATGAAGTATTACAATTTTTTAATGTAAAATTATGTGATGTATGAGGGAGAGGAAAAGTTTAGGACTTTTAAATTTTTTGTCATTCTTCATGCTTTGGGGGTTGAAACCTTCTCTTTTTGTATGGATTTCTATAGCAATTTAAGAAAAGGAGACGGAGAAGGCCTTCAAACATGTTATTTAGTATTTGATCTTTCACAATTTTGTCTGAATTACTAACCCTGAAGGGCCTCTGAAAGTTGGAAAGAGTATTTTAAATGGCTGTTTCAGTGTGATACAGTGTTTACATATCTACATACACTGTATTTTCAATTGTGCAATGTCTCCTTTCTGGTGTGTTTTTCCTTATTTATGTTTACTCAAACTTTAAAACATAATTTGGAATTTTTTTCCTAATTATCCTTTTCCCTTTCATATAGTGAGGGACCCTCAGAGTTTACCACACTTTCATTACTTGAATTAAAAGTATTTTGTAGCTCTCATGCTGTCTTTGAGAAATTATCCTAAGGAACTGACCCATTAAGGATAGTAGTGAGAAGGCTCCATGCCTCTACCATTAGAAGTCCACTTTGAATGTGGCCAAGAGTTAGCATCAGCTGGGCGCTGCTCTTAGTCCTCTGTAATGCGAGAAGTTTTTCAGCTGTTTGAGAAGTGTCTGTGTAATGGAAAAAAATCAAATTGGCCAATTTGTGATATGTCAGCACTAATGAATTTTACAGGAGGAACTCAAATACCTAGCGGATGGTAGAAGCAGTCCCACTAAACCAGTGTCTACATGTGATACTGTTGTCTGTACAAATTCTGTGATACCTTCCAGTGTTTGGAAGAGATGAAGGAGAAACATGCAGAGTATTGGAGAGGGTATTTTTTTATCAGCCTGTTAATTAAGCCTTTAAGAAAGTACAGACATAGAGTGTATACATACAGATGTACCTTATATTTTAGAACAAGTGCTGGAAGTCTGTGTAGCCTTCCTTAGGCTAAAGCTTCTCCAATTTTAGAGGGCAGCTATAGCAGTAATGATTCAGCTATGCACTTCTCTGAAAGAACACTGTATACAGAAAATTTTCAGCTTGTTGACTGCCTCAGCAGAGGAGCTAAGGCTTCATGGAAACATAATAAAAAAAGATAGTCAATGATAGGTTTCTAAAGGCAGTTTTCTCTCCAAGTGGGTTAAGGAAAAACAACATACCTTCTTGAAGCCCTCTTGTCTATTTTATGTGTAGAGTGTTAGCCAACTGAGCTTTTGTGGCTTTAGTACCTTTCATAAATGTTTACTGTTCTTCACAACTCAAACAACAAAGTAACTAATCAATGAAAAAACCTCTTTGCCTAAGAGTTTACCCTGTTCACCTTAAGAAAAAAAAAAAGGGAAAGAAAAAGGGGTGGGGGAAAAAAAAATACCGCATAAAGAAGCCCAGTTTAGTAAGAAGCCATTATTTTAATTTGATAAGAGTGTGAGTATATGGTATTTCAGGTGGTTCACCTCATTTACCATTCTTTTTCTTCAGGAATTTGGTGTTGTTTCAAATACAAGGTTGATTTCTGCTGCTACTTCTGTATGTAAGTATCGGTGATTTTCATTATACTGTAGTTAGGTATCTCTATAGGGAGATCAGACATTGTGGGGTTTTTTGTTTACTTGTTTTTAAAAGGTACCTTTTATCAAGTCATGGGAGGGGCTTGCATGTTGACTGCTAGGAGCCAGTTAAAGCCGTTTAAAATAAATAACTTCTGTTTCTAACTGTGGAAACAGAAGGGTCCTTTTTGTATTAGTTTTGGTTGATTTTGGTTGGAACTTATGCCGAGCATAAATAAAAACGAAGTAATAAAATTAAACTATTGAGGTTTATAAACAGTCTTGAGTAGTAAATTGACTTCTGAACTACTCAAAGATAGAATTGGAAACTTAGGGCTTTATTTGTCTGTTTTATAAAAGATATGGCTACATGGAAGTAGCTGTTTTCAGAATTTTTGGTAGGCTGTATACCTTCTAATTTTTTTAACCTTTTTTCCCCCATCATAAAATTAGTCTTTGCACGTGATATTTATTTCTAAAAATGTATTTTATAACCTATATATCGTTCACAAATAAATGCAATAAAATCACACTGTAGTTATTGAATTATCTCTGTTTCCCACTTGCTTTGTGTTTCCCAGCTCCTCTAACTTGCATCTCATCTTTCAAGGTCTTAGTGATGGCTTCCTTAACTGAATGCTGTAATTTGACCCAGAAGGTCCAGCTGCTCTCAGTAGGCAATTCCTGGCTGTGCTCTTCAAAGTGTAGGTCATTGCTTTCAAAATCCTTCTTAGCCATTGAGGGGACAGGTGACTGGCTGCATCTGTAGCCTTCACATGCAGTAAGTGTATCAGTCCACGGGGCTGGCTGTATGACAGTTCCACCACCAGGAACTGAAGCGCATCTTCAGTGCCAGCATGACCGAGACCAGTACTGAATTTAGAAGTAAGAGTTGCTATTTTTACAGCAGTAGCATTTCAAAGCACAGATCTATGTGGCAGTTTTGATGCATCAGTGAGAAAGTTAGATGGATTTTGGTAAATATGCAGTAGCTGATTTTACTTGGACTTCTAGTCCTGAGCTATGCTGTTTCTGAAAATCCCAAGTCTCAGAGTCCCGCAGAGGATTTCCCCCACAGTTCTTCCTTCAGACCTAGAAGTCCTGCCTGCCCTGATAAGTACTCTGCATTTCATGGAAGTGGGGACAAAAAGCAAGAGGCTTCCTCCTAGAGTTTATGTTTTATTCTACCTAGTCTTCCTTTACCAGTTGCTTCAGTAGCACACAGCAATTTTTTTGGAGGTCTTCATACAAAAGGCAAAAAAAAGATGAGGTGAGACAAGCAAAAGAAAGCTAACAGAAGGGGTAACTAGCGTTAATAGTGGTCGGTTGAAAAGGTTTGTTTGCTTTTAGTTAGGTAGAAACATGAAGTTAGTAACACATGCTTCCTTTGTAAGGAAGATAATCTCAGACTGGTTTCTGGCAACCTCTTCGAAAGCTTTTCATTCTGTTTCCAGAGCTCACTAAAAGGACAGCCCCATATGGTTGTGTCTGCAGCTTGCTTTGCAGGAAAAATGTTTTGTTTCCCTATCTTCCCCCTCAAAGTGTTTTTTGGTGGTTTTTTTTTGTTTGTTTGTTTACTATGTATGTCTTCAGTTTGCATGCTTCTTGAGAAACCTGTTTTGTTCATTCTTCTCTTTCTTGAAATAATTACAATTTCCAACCACTAAATTAGTCTTACTGTCCCACAGCAATTTTTCTAGCAAAGCCCACCATAGGTCTAAATGTTGAAGTCTTTAGTCCAGAGGACTGACACTATCTTTTCATCAAAGTGAATGGCGTACTGATTTTCTGGAAGTAGTACCAATTCATAATATACTGTCTGTCATTAATTAAGGAATATTGTCCACTTCCAGGATGTTAAATGTTACCTGTTTTCCTTGGAGGACAGGGATTTAAAATAGTTTTTTAAATGTTTCGCTTGTACAAATCTCAAATCCACATCCTCAAGTGTACTTAAGTTTTTCTTTGCTCAGCATTCTAGTATGAGATCACTCTGTTTTTGCAACTTAACATAATTCTTAACTGCACTATTTGTACCTGTTCTCCTTGTAAAATGCATGGGGATAATTAGGTATCTAAATCAGGGATCATCATAAGCTAGAAAACTGAAGATATACTTGAACGTTCTCTTGGAGGCAGGTGTCTTGTATCATATCATATGCCTAAGCAGATGCTTAGGTGTCTCTCTCAATGAGAGAAGCACCCTTGAAATGTCTGATAATCCAGTGCCTAGGACATTGATCTGCAGTGTGGTGAATTGACTTGCTTTGAATTTGAGCCTGTTTTTTTTCATATCCAAAATCTTTACATCATGGACATACAAGATCTCTTGGCTGAGTTCTTCACTCTGCCCTCGGTCTTGCTTTTCTAAGACTTCATTACGTAGTTTAAAATCTTGCATGTTGAAGGATCAAGTCTATGTAAAAAATCTCATGTGAAAATTCCATTTGGATTTAGTGTTGAAACTGAGATCCTGAAATGATCACCAGATTTGGAGCGACATCAGTAGGTAGATAGCTCTGTGAATGATAACTTGTGGAAAGTTAGGTGCCAATAACCTAGTTGGTGGTTAGCCAGAAGATTTAATAGTGCCCAAAGCAGCAGACAATTGTCTGGCTGAGTACCTGTGCAAATCTGGGTTTCAGGTGTATTTATCTTTCCCTTTCAGGATCTCAAATCTTATAACTTAACTTTTCTCTTTCAAATACAAACCTTTTATACTGCAAGCAGTTGTGCTGCCAAATGGATTAGAAGGGCTACATACAGATGAATTAATAGAAAGGGAAAGAAGTATTAATTACATAATTTTTAACATCCTGATTTCTCTTTACTGTAGTGAAAACTAGGTTTTCGTATGCCTTTCCAAAGGAGTTTCCGTATAGGATGAACCATGTAAGTATGCTGTTTGAAATAAAACTTGATCAAATAAATTAAAAGACAAATAATTGTTAGCAGGAGATTCTGTCTTTTAAATTCTAAGAATGAAAATATTTCTTTCTCGTTTGTCAGGTTGTTCATAATTAGTTTTGGATAGATTATTGGGAAAGTTACTTTTAAAAGTAATAAATCTTATATAACCTCCTTTCCTTAAATTGTTGACAGGAATACTATAAAGGGAAGTGACGTTGACTAGGTGACTGAAGTAGTAATTTTTATATAGTATGATGATAAAAGAGATTTAGCTTTTTTTGAACGTTCTTGTTTACAAATACATTGCTCCAGGGAAGGTAAATAGCCCTTGCACCTGGGAAGCTTCCAGGCTTGCACACAGGAGCAGTTGGCACACAGAAAGCAGTTTTATTTTTGCCTGCAAAATGTAATGGCTTTTGAAAAATAATTTTTATTTATTATTTAAAATTTAGATTTTCCAGTGGTTTTCAAGGCATTCTCAGTCACAGTGCTTAGAAATTTTGTAGTTTTTCTTGAAACCAGGTTTGACCTGTGCTGTAGTATTTTGAAAGTTAAACAGATTTAATTATTTTTAGATCGACTGGGACAAATACTACTTTTTTGTTGGTTTGCTTTTCACTCAATCTAGAAAACCAAACGATATATCAGAATATAAAATATTTAAGACCTTGCAATAAAACTGCACTGCTATTTTACAGATAAAGGCAAATGGCAATGTATTTCGGAGTACTGCTTTCCTATAGCCAAAGCAGTCCAGTCTTTTCCTTGATATCACTAACACGTTGCTATCTCTGTGGAAAATGAGAACTGATTTAATTGCTATGATTGGACAGAATATTTCATATGAAATTAAATCTGAAAATATTTTAAAAGGCCATTTGGCATGTTACTGGCCAGATGAAGGGGCTCTAATTCTACAAAAGTACTTTTCTATTGCTGTTAAGTGTTTATACACTGGGAACAATTTGCTGCTGTGAGGTATTGAAACAAATCAGACAAGTACTGCCAGTGAAGTAGTCTTTCATAGTAAACTTGATCCAAAATGTTTAAATTAATTGTTATTATGACTGGAGTTAAGTTATAATGGTGGTAAGGCAATGGCTAATAATAGTTTGATTTTTGTTTGGCTTTGTAGTTTCAGATGAAATGCATTTAGGACTGTTGGAAATATGCGTTGAGAATTTCTGTGCGTTCATGCTGTTAAACTGGGTGCCAGTTAATTCTTTCTGCTGTCTGAAATATACTGCTCTTTAACTGTGATTTTACTTCTTTGCAGATATTAGAATGTGAATTCTATCTCTTAGAATTAATGGTAGGTGGGTTTTTTTGGTGGTTTGCTTTTTCTGTTTTTACTGTTGCCTCAGTTTACTTTTTACTGATGAAGAATATTTTGAATTTTGTGCTATGAAATATGCGTTATGCTGTCTCTTTTCCCACTCCAATTTTAGAATGATGTCCATGCAGGTCTAACAGTCACATTTTCAGCAGAATGCTGTAATTACTGTGCTGTCATCTAGGCTGAGTGAGGGCATTCTCACCTCCTTGCATTGAAGCTGGACTTCTCAACAGAAAGAGGGCAGATTGCAGGAGTGGTGGGGCAGGAGGAGTGTGTATGGTTCTGCATCCTATTGGTTAGAGCACTGTTGGGAAGGGTAAAGCATAAGTTCTGTTTCCAGAACTGCTTCTGTTTTTAAAAGAAAGGTAACTGCGTATAAGTCCTGATGCAGAGACTAGGATGTCAGTGTCTTTATTTCCCCATATGAATGGCCAGTCAAGAGCATAAAAAATTGTATTCTTTCTATGCCCTCTTCTTGCCTGAAAGAATCTGGAGCTATACATATATGTTTGTCCTGGTTTCAGCTGGGACAGAGTTAATTTTCCTCCTAGTAGCTGGTATAGTGCTGTGGTTTGGATTTAGGATGAGAACAATGTTGGTAACGCACCGATGTTTTAGTTGTTGCTAAGTAGTGCTTACACCAGTCAAGGACTTTTTCAGCTTCCCATGCTCTGCCAGGTGCACAAGAAGGTGGGAGGGGACATAGCCAGGACAGCTGACCCAAACTGTCCAAAGGGCTATTCCATACCATATGACATCATGCTCGGTATATAAACTGGGGGGAGTTGGCTGGGGGGCAGCAATGACTGCTTGGGGACTGGCTGGGCATCGGTCAGCGGGTGGTGAGCAATTGCGTCCTGCATCACTTGTTTTGTATATTCTTTTGTCATTATTACTTTCTCTTCCTCTGCTGTCCTATTAAACTGCCTTTATCTTAACCCACGGGTTTTACTTCTTTTTTCCCCGATTCTCTCCCCCATCCCACCGGGGGGGAGGGTGAGTGAGCAGCTGTGTAGTGCTTAGTTGCCGACCGGGGTTAAACCACAACAATGTTTCAGCTTCAGCAGAAGGTGTGGGTAGTATTGCACTCGGGCTAGTCTGTAACCTGATAATTAGAGTAATATTCTATGAAGTGAGATGTGGGTTTGAATCCTGTGAGGAAGAAACTGAATTCAGGGCCTCCCATTTTCTGAGATGGTGCTGTTAACTATTAGGCTGTTGGATGAAAGGAGTGCAACGTGACCTTTTCTTCCAGACGCTTTAAAAGAAAGGAGCTCTACCTGCTTTTTCTAAGGCTTGCTATCCCATTGCTGTGTTTTCTAGGGCAGCTGAAAGGATACAGCCCAGGCTTCTTAAGGGGCTTAGGTAAAGTGGTGCCTAATTTCTGCATATTGGTTGGACTTGGATGGGTTAGGCACCCAGCTCGCGGTACTAGGGTAGTTCTGCTCAAGCGCAGAGAAAAGGAGAGAGAAACCAGGGAGGAGCCTAATGAGTTAGGCAGCAACTGAGAAAGGGTATGTTTTGGGAACAGGACACAGAGGAGGTCAGATCAAAGTTTTTGTTTGTGCCTACAGTTGTTATAACACCTTTTTACATTCTTGTTTAGACTTAGTCCTTGATACCTCTGCTGTACTGGCAGTAACTCTTGAGTTTTGTATACAGGAGTTTTATGACAAGGAACTGCATTTACAAGTTACATTTTGGGGATTAACTTATTTTTCCAGTACGCTATGCAATATACAGTATGTAAAATAACGGTGTCTCACATCAGTGTTCAGCATGTGCAACTTAATGTGGCTTTTCCCTATAGTATCCATACAGTTGACTGCTTTCAGCGAGAGGGTTATTCCTTCTTGTTTACACCAACCTGAGCCTGAAAAGAGGGGATTTGAGAGCAGTGGATTTTTTTCTTTTCTTTCTTTCTTTCCAAACCAGTGTCAATTATTTTGGCATGCTTTCCATGTATGGTATTTAGTGACAGACTGTTTCCTGGCAGTGTTTTGTATTTCCAAGTGGGAATTATGGGTTTGTAAGCAAATGAGGTTTCAGTGTGCTGCAGATGTGGCTTTTTCTGTCTCTTAGGGGAAGGACATCGACAGACTGGCAACCATGCTATGTAATGGTATTCTAGAGAGAGCCCTGCCCTTATTAGAGCAGGGTTAGGTGTCAGAATGCTACTGAAAAAAAATAATCAGTAATTGACTTGTAAACCAAATGTTTTTAATATGAACTGGCAACACATTCTGCGTTGTAATCTAACTTTTATCCCGTTGACATTTTTTCTAGGACTGCTGTTTGATAGTATATCATCCTTATAGACCTTTGCTCCAATATGTGCAAGATATGGGCCAAGAAGATATGCTGCTACCTCTTGCATGGTAATGAAGACAATGATTAACAATAGTGCCTCCTTCCAGCAAGAAAGCAAGTGTTTAGCAGTTATGCTTCAAAGGTGGTAAAGCAAAAGCAGGCTTAGCCATATTTGAATACAAAGGGTGCCCTAGTTACCCTGTGCAGGTATATGTCCCTGACTTAGCTTATTCTGTCTTTAGTCCTGTAATGATTTTTTCTTTGCAGTGGTCTAATTTTTATTTTTAGACTAGCTCTAATAGCACAGTTTTTTACACTACTGAATGGTGACTACGAGTAGAGGTAATCCTCTATCAACATCTGCTTTCTGTTGTATCTTGTCGTAGGAGGTAGAATCAGTATGTAGGGGTTTTTAGCTGTGTCAGCAGAACTCTTATTCTTGAACTATTTCTCAAATGCAGAAAGACAGTAAAAATACTACTTTTATGCTTGCCCTTACTTATTTGTGAAACAGGGATAATTATGTTATGGTATACATTAACACCCTCTGCACAAAGACGTTTATGGTACTATAATAGTGCTTCTAAATAAACTTCTGCTGTGACTACAAGGAAAAAAATGAAAGGCTTTAAGAGATTTTTACAAGGGAAGAGATCTCTTCTCTTCCTGTTTTGCCCTGCAGTCTCACTGCTTCTACCATCTGGGAAACTGACAAAATATTTATAAACTGACAGCAGTTTTTGAAGTCATATAGTCTAAAGGTGACTAGGACGATACTTACAAGTTCTTTTTTGCACAGGAGGATAGTGAATGACACGTATAGAACTGATCTTTGTCTGCTGTACCCTCCTTTCATGATAGCTCTAGGTAAGTAACACAAGTAATGTTTTGTCATGTTTAAATGGATGTATTCTGTGCGCTGTCCCATCAACAAGCATTCCTTAGAGTGCCCTCATAAGGTGCCTCAGTTTGCATTTCATACAGTACTGACAGTGTAGCCTTGCAACTTAAAAAGTCTTGAAGAAAAATCAGATAATTAATCCCAAGTTTTCTCTGTTGAACTGTATAGTGTTTATAAAAAATAGAATGTTTCTGACTGTATCAAGAGCGGATCTTTGTTCAGTATCCATGTCACCTGATCTTTGCAGCTTGCCTACATGTGGCCTGTGTTGTCCAGCAGAAGGATGCAAGGCAATGGTTTGCTGAGCTATCTGTGGATATGGAAAAGGTACTCTGGTTTTAATTCCCACCACCTGTTACAGACTGACCAGAAATGGTAGTCATGGTTATAAAACTACCGTCTTGCATGTCTGCAGTACCGATTTGAACTTCATTCAGTGTGTTCTGAACTTCATTCAGATCATGTGTTAGGCGCTGTTGAAATTAGGTAGATCTCTCAGGGAGGGAGACAATGTCAGGTCATTCAGTTATCACGCTGCTCTGAAAGCCAAGACAGAACCATTGCATAATGGCAAAGTGTTGCTGGTGTCACCATTTTTGAGATGGAAATATAAAACCAGTATCCTTTGCATTTTTTGCCTGAAAAAGAATTCCCAGTGTTTTTCGTGATTCAAGATTGCCAGCACGAGTTTGACTTTTAAAATCTAGTGCATGTGATTTTTCTGATTCGCCTTTCAGCGTTGTGCCTACATGCTGTTCTCTTCTTCTCCCTGTAAATGTATGTAGTATAGCAGAGTGTAAAACATTCTTGACACTTTCAGGTTGATCAGGATTGTGACTTCAGTCAATGTTAAACAGGGGGACGCCAAGATCATTCAGTTGAGTTCCCTGCTATTGCAAATTCTATGTCATATAATCCCCTTCATAAATTTATCAGGTTCCAAGATGCAGTTGTTCTCATACCAATAATGTTGTTCATCTTCACTAGTTCCTTTTACTTTTTAGGTTGACTTCTTTAACCTTTGTTTAACTCCAGCAAGCAAGCCAAACTAGTACTCCTACTCCTTATCACACTGTTTCACTCTGCACGTATTTTTCAGTCTATCTTTTTTGAAACTGAGTGTCTGGAATTAAATACCATATTATGGATGAGAGGTACCATTACCCTCTGTGCCCTTGGTATTGCCCTTTATCCCACTGATGGATATCCTGGCATTGTATTTGTATTCCAGGATTTGTCTTCAAATTTAAGCACAGTGTGGATGCTGTGCTGCATCAAGAGCTCTGGGAATTATGCTGTCATGCATGTAAAAGCAGGGTGATAATAAATTGGCAGCAGAGGAGAACCAACCTGTATTTGACAGATAAGGTTACAGTAAGCTTGATAATGAACATGTTTGAATGTTTACATGTCTTGGTTCTCGTGCCAGTGATAGAATCTAAGCTTGATTTTTTTTACATTAACACCATGGACCTCTTAGCCAACTATGACTTTTGCTTCAAGGATATATATTGTTCTAGCATTTAATCAAAGTCCATGTATTAAAAAGAAGAAAGAAGTCTACTTCATTAATTTAGAGAATGATGAAACAAATTACGAACCAAACATTATCCACCTTTTGTATAGAATATTGCACTAGAAATTTAATAGGAAATTAAGGTAGTTGAGGTGCAGTAGATAGAAAATGGCCAAATGGGTAGAGAATGCTTATACTTCCAGAAGTGGAATATGAAGGTTCAGCAATTCTTATAATAAGTGTATAAGAATATAATAAGAATAATAATAAGAATATAATAAGAATAAGAAGTATTTGGACACTCCCTGGCTTTTTATTCCTTGGAAGGAAAGAATTCAGACCAATGTTTTGTGGGTTTGGGCTTTTTCCGCGCACCCCCCATGCTGTGCTTCTAATGTGCATAGAACGTTGAT
>VYZW01054284.1:50737-62038 GCA_013401315.1 Balaeniceps rex | reverse complement strand
TAGTAACATCTTTGACAAAGAACTTGAAGAATAAATAGCTTGTTTGTGTCAAGCATTTTGAAAGCTTTTTCTCTAAAACTGCATCATTTTCTCTGACGCTGGAGCAAACGTACTAAAATTTTTCAGTGTAAGGAATCAAACGTTAAACCAAGCTGCAAAAGATTAACACTATCCACTCAAAACAAATAGTTCATTATTGTTTTTGTTTGCTTTGAGAAAATTGTAACTTGCCATTGAAGTGAACTATTTTTAAAGCGACAGTAACCTGAAGCCTAAGTGTAACTGTGTTAATGACTTGTGTTGTCTTCATTTTGTTTGTGACTGAAGGAAGATAGTGCACTGTATGTTAAATCTATTAATTACCTTGAGTTTTGTTGATTTTTTAAAAAAATAAATACGGATTCTGTAACAAGTAACACAGCAATCCTTCAGAAACAAAGTCTAGAGGAGCCTGCAAAGAATATTTTTACAGTTTTAATGAAAGCTGCAGGAAAGAAATTCAGTTCCTTTTTTGGATTAGAAAAATGCTGTTTTACTCAGTAGATGTACTTGGATGTTTTTGCCCTGAAGCATAGTAGCCCAGCTGACCAGAGAAGTGCAATATGTATAGTAATTCTCCAGTTTTCTTAAACATTTCAAGTGTTAGGAATTAAAAAACCCCAACATACTATTTTTTTTTTTTTGCAAGTAAATGTACTGTATAGTACAGTCGGAATATTTCACAATCAAGTACAAATCTGGATATGATTGCTATTTTTTATGGTGGATTTTTTTCGTGCAAAAGATATACACTGTTAGTCTGCCTTCACTGTTAGTGTGAATTTGTGTGGTTCATTAGAGAATTTATTTAAGCAGATCAAGCTTTTGGTGAGCTTCATACTGGCTAATTTTAATTGTGATGTTAGGAGCAACTCTTTAGAATAACTGAAATGGGATTCCTTGGTTAACTATGTGCTGGAGAAAATGAGATTCCTTCAAACAGAAGGCCATATCCTGTGTTCCTTACTCAGGCAGATATCCACTGAAGTCAGGAATTGGCCTAAATCAAATTTCTTGATTTTTAGATAGCTTTGTTTCTAATTAAGTTCTGTACAACTTCATTTTGAATGATAATGCCAACTTGCCCAAGTATAAAAATTGAATGATAAAGTGCAGTAACATTGTTCTCCATTTTTTTCCCCTGAAGCACCGCATTTCACTGGTCTGAAATATCGGAGGGAAATTCTTGAAAACCCTTGCTCTGTGATGCGTCTTAGTTCAAAAAACTGGCCCCTTTAAAAAAAAAAAAAACAACAACAAAAAAAAACCAAACTGGTTTTGCAAATACCTGTCTTTGTAATTGGCTGGTCCTTCAGTGAAATATAACTGAAGTGTGTTTGTATGTAGCCCATTAGGCTACTAGCATTTATTTCTGTTCAGGTTATTTTTGTAAAACATTAGGTAAACAAGCCCAAACCACTTTGGTGAGATAGAAAATATATACATTTTGGTCTTTGCTACTTTTGTTGCCATTTGATCCATACCTTTTATAGACATTTGATTGATGAAGTGGAATTTGGCTATTTGCCTTTGTTTCTTGAAGTCTAAAATGTGCTATTTGTAATGTGGACTTGGGGAGTAGGAATAAATCAATGCAACTTGACCACTGTGTGGAGTTCTTAAACGGGAACTGTTCTTTAGGTAAACATCAGCTGTCTCACATATACCACATAATCTGCTAAGAAAGCTAATGTTTTCAAATTAGGGATTTCACACTATTAATGAAGACTTCTTGCTGGAGTGATAAAAAGTTTTCTTGCTGCTCAAGAGCCTTTGCAGCCTTTACTTCACACCTAAATTACCTGTGTGACCTAAACCTCAGAGCTAAACTACCAGGCACTTCTTGATGGTATATAGAAGTATCTTAAGTAATTTCTCTACTGGGGAGGTGAGGATAGTTTTACCAGCTCTGATTCCAGTGTAAATGGTGAAAGGCAATAAAGTGCAGTCAAAGGAACTGGATTCAGTGATGACAGTTATAAAAAGAAAGATGTAAATTGGAACAACAGGAGATGGAACGTGATGTGAATTCAACAGCTTTGCTGCCAACCAGACAGAAAAAAAAATCACCTTTACTGTGCTTCATTTCAAAGGAGAGAAATGCATAAAAATGAGGTATCTCATGAAAAGAGAGGTAGCTGGAAGGCTTTGCAGATTATATGGTTACAGGTGACAGCGGAGTGTCAAAGCAAACACAGGCCATCTATGCCAAAAAGACTTAAGGAAAAATCTAAAAGGAAGCAAACTGAACTGGATCAGACAAGTTATTGAACTCAAAAAGCGTAATTTGAAAAGCAAGTTATATCCACATAAGGAAGATACAGAGGAAGACGCAGAAAGGATCATCAGCTTTGACAAACTACAAATAGTTTGAGAAACACCTTGCAAAAAACTGCCAAAACTAATAAAAAATAATGACAATAAAGAAGAGGTATACAGTGACCTTCCAATAAAAAAAAAATAAATCCACAACTCTATAGCTCAGAAAAGATAGCAGAGGTCTAGAAAAATCACGAGTGGTATGAAGACTGATGAGGTGACAACTGTTCATTGCTTCTGACAGGAGAAGCAGGAGCATCCGACGAAAACAATACACGGCAAGTTGAGAAGCAGCAAAGGGGAAGACTTCCTCTCACGACGCGTTGTTAAACGCAGTGCAGCCTGCTGTGACTGCTGGGAGTTTGTGCTGAAAATTTACAAGTACCCAAATATACAAAGACATGCAAAGCCTGAAGGAGCTATCAGAGCACTCGGAGTTGTAAATGAGAATAATCTGGGGATTGTATCGCTACATACTTGTCCTGTTTTATGCTCTTCCTCAGATGTTTATTACTGGTTGCTGCCAAACAGAAAATAACGGGTTAGACAGATCTTGGTGTGACCCAATATAACTGTTGTTCATTTTTTGTGGCTATGTGATTTTAGGTATTCCCAAAAAACTTTAATGTAGCTACAAAAGGAAGTATTGGCCACTTATGACTAAATCGTGACTAAGTTTAGTTGATTAGATCTCCTTGCTTTGTT
This sequence comes from Balaeniceps rex, assembly GCA_013401315.1. Taxonomy (NCBI): domain Eukaryota; kingdom Metazoa; phylum Chordata; class Aves; order Pelecaniformes; family Balaenicipitidae; genus Balaeniceps; species Balaeniceps rex. Next base: position 58,975 of record VYZW01054284.1, on the reverse strand, counting down.
CATCTATATGCTGAAGTTTCGTGGCTTGGTCAATACAGCTAGGCATGATTAATTACACATTTAGCTAAATATTTTCAGTGTGTCTCAAATTTTCTATACAATCTGACCTTAATGATCTAGATCAAAAGGCATTGTTAGTCCTGGTGAGGCCTGGCACAACACAGCCACCAGTGGGCTTCAGTTTCCACTTTGACTATGTGCCCACAGCACTCTGAACTGACAGTCTAGATTATGTTAAACAGGCAAAATTAATAGATTGTAGGATTTGGCTAAATCCAACAAAACTGTTGGCATCTGTTACTCTTCCCAATCCAGTCTGAAGAACACCTTTCAAGAGTAAGGTAGTGAGAATTGCAGAGTAATTGAGCACAACAAGGTAACACCCATACTCATCCTGGCATTTTAATTTCATCTTACTCCCATGAATTCATCAATTAAACTAAACCAGTATTTTGGAAATTAGTCTGAATTCTGATTCTTAAATTGTTTGGGTTTTTTTATGGATTGGAAATAAAGTATAGCAATAAGATCGCTAAAAAGTCAATGATACTTTGAAGAAGAATGTACTCATTACTCGTTATTCTGACAGCTATGCTACAGGGTCTCCAATTATTAGCAAAGACGAGACAACAGAAACCCCTGTAAGATACAGAGTCAGGGCAGCACAGCTAACGCAACTGGCTGTCCCAATTACAGGAGTTCTCCTCTAGAAACAAATGACTCCAGAGAGATGGCGGGACTTATTAGAAAGAAAATCCTAGTAAGATTAGTTACTTTCTCTTCTCTGTTCTCTAAACTTGAGAGGATATGTCTTTTAGGTCCTCTTACCATGCAGACTGCACTGTCAGAATGGAAGAGCTGTAGGGTAAGTGCACATTGCCTGCAATACTGATTAGAGCAGAACCAGAAATTTTAATTTAATCCTTTTTCCAGACATCCTGCAGAGTCCTGAACTTCTGTGCTAGGACTTAAATTTTCTAGAGGCCAAAGCAATTCACCTTTGCTAGTTACCCTGAACTGCTAACAGCATTAAAAAACAAACAAAAAAATCCTTAAAATTATGACTATGCAAATTTATAGGTGGGGATGGGATGGGATTGTTTTTTAAAGTTTAAGACACGCAAATTAACATACATAAAAGAAGGAAGGGAGTTTAGTTCCTTAGACACCTCAAATTCTCCAGCCTAAAATGATTACATCTCTGTAATAGCAACTTCAAATATAGGCAAGTTCTCACTTGATACACTGAGCTGCAGAAGGAACAGAAGTTGTTGACTGACTGCTATAGCATTTTGTGCTCAGAAGCAGATCTGCGTATAAAAATGGATATACTTTTAAAATAAGGAATCACACTACATTATGAACAGTGCGTATTCTAGCATCAGGTCAGTTTCCCTTTGTATTTTCTGACCAGTAGTGAAGTTTTTGCCTTACAATCACATAGTACAAACCTAAAAAGTTGTACTCTACTTGTACTCTTTGATAACATAGCAACTATTTTAAAACTCCAGCTACACATGAAGTATAATAAATCTGTACTTAGGGCAGTTACCCCAATTCCATTAGAATATCTGCAGTTTAGCTATTCTAAACAAACTACCCAACACAGTTATTTGGGAGAGTATAATTTTATTTGTCCTATCATCATTAGTACAGTCATAAACTACATGATACAAAAATCTTAGTAAACATAATAAGCACTTAGGTTCTCTACACGTACTTTCACCAAAAAACATAGCCCAAAGTAAAAGTTAAACAAATTTAATGTCCTCTGTTCATGTCATAGTCTGTAGATATAATTTAAACCAAGCAGTTGATATGCATGGCTATTTGAAGGTGAATGTCCATTTGCACAAGAAAACAGGAGTGGGCTGTATTCTGGAAGTGGAATGCATGTAGTTTGAATGCTAAAGCCTACAAACCATCCTGACGCCTTGACGGGGTAAGGGTTGGGTTAGTCATCTTCATTTTGTCTCTGGAGGTTCATGTTTTACCCAATCCTCAAAGCCACCAGCATATTGCTGAACTCTGAAAATATGCAGAAGATACAATGTTAAGAAGGACTCTTCTTGAAAAAGGTTATCTAAGAGGACACGGCAAAAAATCCCAAACCAAACCAACCAAACAAAAAAATCAGAGAAAAAAACCATACAGAAATTCTCTGTGATCAAATACACTTGTACCTAGGTTCAATGAGCCAGATCGACATTCTTTGTACTTTTAATACTGCCTGCTTCCATGCAGTGTGTTCTGTAACTCTTGTCTTCCAAATGGCCCAATGCTGGAGATCAAACATCAAGCAAGTAGTAGCAGCCAGATCAATGAAACAGTTTGCCACTTTTTTTAAAATGAGAGAACAGACTCACTGTGGTGGGAGATTTACATGTTATTATGTCTAATACTTCAGATGTCATCAAATAAACGCAGCACACTGATCTTTAGTTTCTTGCAAACCTACATGCTCTATAGATCTGACATAAGCCTGCACAAAACTAAACTGGCAAACAAAAACCCACCATGCAAAACAATACTGACGCCTTCAATTAGGCAGCATGACAAACAGGTAATGGAGGCTATTTTGCACTTATTAACATGAACATGGTTCCCTACTTTTGACTAGAATTAGCAGGGATATTCCAGTTCATGAATTGCAGTTCAGCGAAAACATGAGCAACCAACAAATTTTTTAAATTCTATCTGCAGTCTTCAAGCCAGCAAGGCACCTTCTGGCATGGGTGTAACAATTCTGCCAACCAAATGCTGCTTTTGCTTTCACTCTTATCGATCTCATTGTCTTTTTAACTATTGCTTTCACTGCTTTACTCCTGGCAAACAATCCAATGCTTTACTGAAAGTGAAGGCGTACTTTGTCAACAGTGAACTGTACAAGTAGAACTGCAGTTTACCAAAGGGTGTGGCTTCATAAACTATGTAATCTAATTTAAGACTCTACTTCTACCAAAGCGAGCAGTTCTCCACATTTCCAATCACCCGCGTCTCAGGACTAGTGCTCATGAAACTGTATAAGGAAGCAACGTCTCGTTGAGGGAGCCCTGAGAGGCAGAAGGACCCACCAGTGGCAGCATGGTCTTTTAGCAGATTGCGTCCCCTGCAGCACATGCGCAGAGCTGCTGAGGGGTTGTTTCACAGGCGACACACCTCGCTTTGCTGGAACACCCAACGGCATCTTTCAAGTTTCAGTGGAGACAAGAGGAGGTGTCTAACTCAAATAGCAGTTGTTTTGTTCATATTCCACATTTAAATTTTCACCCTTTCCCACAAGAAGCTGAGTATGAGTTCTGCTTCATGGGGGGAGGCTGCATTAATCCCATCCTTACATACGCAAGTCATACCTGCTGAAACCCAAGGACATGGCAAAACCGAGTGCTTGTTTACTTCTTGTTCCTGCCAAACAGGAGAAAACCACAGGGTCCGACTTGGATGGCATCTTTTGATCGTACTGCTCCTTGAACGCCGTTGGGTCCATTTGTAGAGCTTCCACTAATTCACCCACTGGAAAATTAAAAAAAAAAAAAGTCTCATTTATTCTCCATCCACAGACAGGCTTACACTCTAAGGCTTCCAATTCCGCTGGAAGAACAGTTTAGCCTCATGACATACTAGCAGCTGTCTAGCACAGCTCCTCTTTGCTCAGTCACCACCACTCGTCCACAGACTTGACCATCGAGCAAAGGGCAACACCCAACATCTCCACACAGCAGTGCTAGCAACTTACGCGGTATGTTAATGGACGCTGGGATTTTTCCAAATCTCTCGATCTCCCACCTCTCCCGCACGTCTATGTGGAGGACGTTGGTCTTCTTCAGGTCTTTGAGCTCTTGGTAGGAAAGGCTCGGTGCGCCACCGGCGCAGAGGCTGCGGCCAGCGGCACCCGCCGCCCCGGCACCTGACAGAGAAGCGCAGCCAGTCAGCGCGGAGCAGGCCCCCGCTCCCCGGGCCTCTCGGGGAAGGCCATCGCCCCTAACAACGTTTAACATGTTCACACCGGCTCCCGCCCCGGGGCGCCAGCAAACCTCACCCCGCCGCCCGCCTTCGGAGAGGCCCAGCCACCACTCCGCCCTCCGCGTCCCCGCCTCACCGGGCTCTACCGCCCGCCACCAGCCGCCGCTCGCCGCCCGCAGGGCCCGTGCCGCCCGCCACCAGCCCCAGCCCCCGGCCCCCATCAGTCCGCCTCCGAAGATGGCGTCCGCCCGGGCCGTCCCTGCCGCCAGCCTCCCGCCCCCGCCGGCGGGGGAGGAGGTGGCTCCGCGGGCGGCACCGCCTTCTCCTCAAAGGCGGGCGCCCGGGGGCCTCGGCCCGGTGCTGGCTAGCTCAGGGGCGCGGGGGGCACCACCGGAGTAGCCAGGCTGAGTTAAAAAAAATCAGGTGTTTTTTTTTTTTTTCCTTGCCGTGTAAATCCCTCTGATTTCTGACAATTTATGACTCGACGTCGATAAAATATTTGCACGCTCGCATCTGATGAATTTAGGTCTTGGCATTGCACGTGGCCAGCGAGGGCATCCCCCTGGCTCAGGGAAGGCCTGGATTTTGCCAGAGCTATAAAAAGCCAAGTTGCGTGGGCGGATAAGCTGTAGGCGACCTGCCCGCTGCCATGCATGGCACCTGCCGGCACTGGACACAGTTGGGTTAGGCAGCCCTGCCTTCGGTTTCGGTACATCGAGCAACTGCCGCTTTGCCTGGGCAGGGTAGCTTCCACAACTGAGCCAAGCTGTTGAGAAGCCTTAAAGTACCAAAGGCTGGGAGATTGAACAGGCATGAGGAGTTTTGTGCCAAATCCACTCAAAGTAATTCCAAAAAAACCCCTCAGTGTTACACCTGAGGAGAAAAGGTGATTAACACTGGCCTGCAGTGCTTTCACCCTTGCCACTGTCCCCTTACAGCCATAGGAGCTGTGGTCCAAGGGTAATAACCGCATCCCGAGCTTTCAATACACTTTGGTTTTGAAAGCTGTCAGTCTTCCAGCCCCAAGGACTGATGGCCAAGTGTCCTGGTTTCAGCTGAGTTAGAGTTACTTTTCTTCCTAGTAGCTGGCATAGTGCTGTGTTTTGGATTTAGCATGAGAAGAATGCTGATAACACACTGATGTTTTAGTTGTTGCTAAGTAATGCTTAGACTAGTCAAGGACTTTCTTTTTCAGCTTCCCATGCTCTGCCAGGTGCACAAGAAGTTGGGAGGGGGCACAGCCCAAGATAGTTGATCCAAACTGACCAAAGGGCTATTCCATACCATAGGACGTCATGCTCAGTATATAAACTGAGGGGAGTTAGCCAGGGGGCAGCGATCGCTGCTCGGGGACTGGCTGGGTGTCGGTCGGCGGGTGGTGAGCGGTTGCATCACTTGTTTTCTTTTCCCTGGGTTTTGTTTGTCTCTCTCGTTCTCCTTTTCATTACAATTATTATTATTATTATCATTATTATTACTATTACTATTATTATTATTTTATTTCAATTATTAAACTGTTCTTATCTCAACCCGTGGGTTTTCTTACTCTTGCCCTTCCGATTCTCTCCCCCATCCCACCGGGGAGGGGGAGGGTGAGCGAGCGGCTGCATGGTGCTTAGTTGCCGACTGGGGCTAAACCACGACACCAAGGCAGGTTTTAAGTGGAGAAATGAGGGTCCCTCTGTTCAATGTGTTTTAAATCAGTACTCCGTGTTTACTACATACCTTTGCAGATATATTATGTATCAGTGGTTCCAGTCTTTAAAGGCAGACGTGCTGGATCTTTTCTCTTCATAAAAGATGCATTTTGAGGAACATGTTGTTGAATCTTTGCTAATGAGAGTTTTCCTTCTCAAAACGAGAACAAAATATTTCTCAGTACTGTAAAGTGTGACAAATTGAACCTGGCACATATAACTGGTTCACTAGCTGCCCTTCTGCCAGCCTCTCCATATGGCCTCCTTGACAGGCATTTGCAAATTGTCTCTTTGAAGCAGTATATCTATATATGAGTCAAAGTTTTATGCGTGTTCCATTTTCAACAAGGTACAGATAGAATACACTACTTCTAGAAATTCTTTTTTGAAGTATAATTTACTGTAGATTTTATCTGTAGTAAAATAACGACCACAGTTACTCTCCATTTATTGCATATATCACTATAAGGACCATAAAGCATGTGATGTGGAGCGTCAGGATACTTGTTGTATGAAATGCATATTCACATGAAGTTGCATTTTTATAAATTAATTTATGGTTTTAATTTGACCCTGGATCATACATATATGCACACAAAGAGAGAACACACTAGCTTGCTTGCAGAAATAGGAATGATCCACTAGCCATCTTGTGAAAGACTGAGAGTTTGAGGTCAGAGGAGATCAAGCTAGGCAAACTCCTCTGGTCGGTGAAAGGGTGGGAAGCAGCACATTCAATTCCCCTCTTGCCTTCAAGGCACTGTCATCCAGCACTCAATCGCCCTCCTCAGCAGCTTTCTTCATTTCCCCTCTTGGGACTCTCTCTCCATTTCCCCTCTTCTTCATTTCACTCTCTCTCCATTTCTGCCCAGCCTCCCACACTCATCCCCACCGGCATCATTCCCCAGCTGATTATCCAGCTGCACATTCTTTATCTTCATCTTCTCATGTGACTGAAGCCTTCGTTGGTCAAAGAAATGGCTCACAGACCCAGGCTTTCATCAAGTCTTACTGTCTTTCTGATTTTTTTCTTACTGCATCTTCTTTTTCTGACTGTCATCTGTTTTTTTTTCCCCACAAACTTTTCAGCCTTCCCATAGTATTCTGCACCATGCTTTACTGTTTGCTTTTGGCCTTCCCTCTCTGCTTTCTTTTTTCTTTCTTTCTTTCCTGCCTCTGATCGCTGATGCTCTTCCTTGTTTGTTTCTTCTTTGCCCTTGATTCTTCATTTTCTCTCATTATCAAACCCCAGACATGATTCAGCCTCATGATTGGCTTTCTTTGGCTCTGCTTTTGTGTTGTTGAATGCTTCTGGAGGAAAACTGGGGATCTGGCTGATTTCTGTGACAAATCTGTTTCCCTAACATGCAACTCTAATTTATATCCCATTTTTCCCAACACAATGGGAACCTATCCATAAAGCCTGCTGTCCTCTCTGCACAGAATTCAAACAATTTCCTTTGGGTAACATTTTCTCACCTCATCTTTTCTACCTCCTTTGCTTGCCTTCCCCTTCTGCCAGTGCCCTGATGTCCTACCTCTTCGAGATATTTCTATTCTCCTCTCCTGTGCTAAATGAACGTATTCCCCTTCACATCACACTATTCCCCTTTCACACATGTTCGCTTTTCCTTCCATCTCTTTAACCTTTTAATCTAGTTATTGCTCTTGCAGTATAATAATTCTGTAATCTCTTCTGTGCGGAGGAGGAAGGACCCACTTCTTGATCCAATTTGTTTCAGATTATTGTCGCACATTCTTTCTCCCCTTCACATATAGACTCCGCGAACACAGTGTTCACAACACATGTCTGGGGCTCCTCTGTTACACGGTCTGCAGTCTGCCTGCAGATCTTTGTGCTCAGTTGTCACCACTGTCATTGATGTGCCTAAAGAATTCGTCCTACCTAAATCAAATCCCGCTTAATCTGTCAACCTCTTTCAACAATACTCTTCTTGACATCTTGTCTTTGCTTGGTCCAATGACATCTACGTGCTTCTCTAACCATTCTTTCAGTCTGTTTGTTAGCAGATCCACTACAGGTTCTCCATCCTTGGTATTTGAGGGGTGCCACAGCAAGTACACCCTTTCCCCCTTTTTTTCTATGCCTTATCACTGGATAATCTTATTCCAATAAAACTGCTCTCTCTCAGTCCTTAATTCCAATTTGCCTTCTGTCCAAATAAAGTCCCCCTTGCTGTCTAGCCACATGCTGAGTTTAATCTCAATCCCAGTTTCTACTAGCTCCTCCGTCGTGTGCTGGACACCCTTTACTCTGCTTGTCCCTCATCTGGGATATGTGCCTTTGATTCTGCCCTCCCTCCAGTCCCTCCCACTGTGGCTACCTTGAAAATCTATGCAGGGCCCAGACCCTGGGTATGACTACCCGCACCCCTGCACACAGGCAAACCTGTTAGCTTGCTCCCCCCACACGCACAAATCCAGTGCAGTATCTCCAGGCCTTTCAGCAAGACCCCGCCAAATTCAGATGCAAAGGTAACCCCATCACACCTCCCTTCCTTTGCACCCCCTTCCATTCTTTGCCTTGAGTTTCTAAGGCGCCCCGCAGCCAGACCCG
>VYZW01054284.1:1318-50298 GCA_013401315.1 Balaeniceps rex | reverse complement strand
CCGCCGTGGCCCCGGGCCGGGCGGGCCGCCCTCCCCGCTGCCGGGGGCGCCCGGGGCGGCCCCGTCCGGCGCTTCTGCCGCGGCATTTCGAACTGGTGGCCGAGGACAGCTCGCGTGGGCTCGGTTTGGGTAGCCGGCGACGAACTGCTGGTGCCGACCGTCCGCTGTCGGTTTAAAATAGGTTAACCCTACCGTGACATGAAAACAGCAGCACCGGGCCGCCGCTGTGACCTGCAGTAAGTTTCTCGGTCTATTAAATTAGAGGGAGTCGGTAGCATCGCCTTTGGTCGGGCTTAAACATAAGCTCTGTTCACTTTGCATTAGGCAAGTTAGCAAGAGAATGTAGTTACAAAATGGTCTCGCGGTTCTGTGTCATGAGGCTGGCGTGATTCTTTCTGCCCCACTCTGACAGCGTGGCATATGGCGGCCTGGTGATGCCACCGCCGGCCTGCTGCCACTGCTGCGTGGCCGCGTGAAGGCAGGCTGCGGGCTCCCCACGCCAAGCGTTCTAGCAGGCAGTGCATGTGGCCACAGTGCTGGCACTGCACTCCGCGACCTGGAGTTTAGTTTTCAGCGAACGCAGTCCAGTACATGCCTGGTGATTAGATGACAGCCTGGTGATGGTCCTCTTGATTAATCGGAGTTGTGGTATTTTAGAGTTGTATTGTTGTATTTGAGTTAATGTTTTGATTCTCTGATTCCTGGATTTTTTATTTTTTTAGAACTTCATTTGGTCTTTTGCTGTTGATGTTCTTTACTTTAGGACTTCATCCTGCTCTTGCTATAGATACGGTGCTACTCACATGGTTAAACAGGATACACACAACAACATATTAAACACAGATGCACAAGAATAAAGAAAGACGTCAAGAACATAGAAGCAGATGACAGTAACTCTAGGTTTAGCACTGTATTCTTGTTGCGTGTCATCTTTAGCTACAAGTATTTCCCAATTCCATTAAATAATCCTCTTGTACAAGCATTTAAAGCAGAGTCATGTTCAAAGGATTCTTTCCGCTCTCATTTTCCAGCTTTTTAAATGGAAGCATAATAGTGGCATGAACATGCGCCAGATTGATAGCGGAATATGCCTTTGTGAAATTGCTCTGCAGTTTACTATGGTTGTAAATATTTTGTCAGATTTCTTCATGAAATATTGAAGAACTGGCGCTCTGTAGTTTTGTTTCTGTGAGATTCACAGAAATGCAGCTAGCATCTCACGGGTCCTGCTGTGTGCATCAATCGTAGATCAAGGACAAGTTGTTCCACTTTAGACATGTCATCAAAACAAACTGGGGCAGTTTGCATGGAGGAAGAAAGTGGAATGAAATTTTTTGCTCTCGGCGGCAAGACTTTGACTTTCAAAGAGCTCAAACTAGTGTTCTGTAGTCATTTATGGTTTTATCTGTTTCACCCCCATTAATTAGCTGACTCCCACAACGCCCGTCCAGAGCAGATGGAAAGTTACGCGTAGCCGTTGTCTTTCTTCATCTGCCCCGACTCAGCCCTTTAGGCAGGGCTACAGCGTGAGTCTCAGCTTAATGTATTATCATGTGTGGGCTTCAGCCTGCTATCTCACATACCGTGCTGCAACCACAGTTCCTTTTCATTACTTGCTATTACTTTACTATTTCTTCTTCTTTTTCTTTTTTGTTAGGCTTCACAGAATTAGCGTTTCTCTGAAGTTCATCCTTTGCTCATATTGCCCTTCATTTTCTCTTGAAATGACGTCTTGAACCACTTTTTTCCCAGTTTTTGTCTACATGGTTATCCTGCCAAGATACTGTGAGTTCACTGGTTATTCTCCAGCTGTTTCAGTTGTTACACCCTCAGATTTTCTGTGATGATGGCACTGTTTACATCAGTGTTCATATCACGCGAGTGCATAATCTGTTAGCTCTGTCATCTGACTGCCTTTTCACATACAAAGTTTTCACTTGCAGGCCAACATCATTAGTTATAAGCCGTGGCTCTTTTTATGGTACTTACGTGTTTTGCTTTTTAAAGGATATCCATGAATATGTAGGAACACCCATGTTAGACCATCCAAACAGATGTTTTTCCCTCTTGGCGTGTTCATGTTTTTTTAAATACATGTAAGGTGGGATAGAGAGTATAAGGAAAAGTTACAATTTGCTTTATGAATTCGGATATTGACAGGGATCCCTGAAATTTTCCGTAAGACACTAGCAAAGCATTTGCTATAAGATACTACCAAAAATATGTCATCAAAATACTTCTCCTTTTACCCACTCTATCCTTTTATTTATTTCAGTCATAAACCCAGTTACAGGGTCTTTTCATTCTTGTTTCTGGACACATCTGGTTTCTATTCATCCTTAGAAGTAATTTTTCTGTGATGCAAGCATGAATGTTGACAGACCATGTTTAGCATGGCCGGCTGGATAAAAAGGATTAATAAAAGTGAGAAATACTATGGGATTTTTACTGTCAGTTGGAAAGTTGTATCTAGTGGTCCGAAGGCTCCATCTTACTCCTTGCACAAAAAGTATGTTAGCGTCTCACCCTTTTAGGATTGTGATATAATGTCAGGATTGGCGTTTGAGCTCCAGTGATGGTGTAGGATGTGTGATGTGCCTTTGGGCTAGGAAATCTTGGAGATGACACTTTCAGAATTTCAGATGACATTTTCCAGGGGAAGAAGTGTTGCTGCCACTACCAGTCAGCAGTTCTGGTCCTTTTACTGCTCTAGCAGGCAGCGGGGGCTTGTTTGCCGCAAAGGTTTCGGTGGCTGTCAGAGCGCTGAGCCTCCTGGCCCGCTGATGGGTGACACTGCCCAGTTGCTAACCATGATGGATGTGGTTCTTGCTCTGATTGGGTGACATTTGATCTAGAAGCGAGCAAGCCAAAATGCCACAGGTAACGCTCGGAACAGACGTCCAAAATATATCAACTTGCAGCTTACATCAAAACATGTAGCAGTTCTGCAGAAGATCTGGCATTACTGACCTATACAAGGCTCTTCTTTTTGTACTCTCACAGTTATGTGGAAGCTCATAAAGCCCCTTCACAAATGTGCCATGGAGCATCTTGGTCTTTCGACTTAATCTGCACATCTGTGCTGTTGCTCAGCCCCTTGCTTTGGTGGTAGGCTGCTGTGATAGTTCTGTTAAGTTACATGAAAGTGCTAGTTTTTGAAATGCTGTATTCAGTGTGCTATGCTTTTTCGGTGTGGTGCAGGTTTTGTTTCCATTAGCAACATAAAATCATTTAATTTTAATTGGAGACTTTGACTACGAGTGGTGAGATGGTTGGTGTTTAGGATACCTCAGATGAACTGAGGGATTGAGGTAAATGTATTTGCCCCAGCTACTTTGAATTCATGTGCTCACTGATGGAATAATTAACAATACTGGCTTCACAGTTAATGACCAGTCCAACTGGGAGAGTTTTACCTGTATCCAAAATAGTACCTGGAGACTATCTGTAGACTCATTTGGCTATATGTCATAGGGTAAGTGTGCTTAGATAAGCTAATGGTTATTACAGTTTATATCTTCTTGTTTGCATTCTAGTAATGCAAGTGTAGTCCTCCTGTTATTCATGAATCGGGGAAAAATGCTGTGATAGGTATTATACAGATAAGAACAAAAATGTGGCACTTGCTTGAAAGAATTGGCACCCTAGTTGTAAGAGGAGGGAAAAAATGAATCTTGGCAGGTGGAAGCAGTGGTGTGGTAGTAGTCAGCACGGCAGGTTATTCCTCTAACATACTGGTGATCTGGTTCGGGTTTCTTCTAAGCGTCGTAGTGAAGGTACAGCATGGGAAGACTCGCTAAGGTGGCACATTTCAAAATTTAGCGAGGGAGCTGTAGACATTGTAGGAAGAGGGACTCAACCTCTAAGTAAGGAGTGCAAGATGATAAGACGGGAATAGGTTTGGGGTAGACCCCCCAAAAAGTGAAGACATATTTTGCTTCTCCACCTCTCTTGCATAAAGATGCTATGAAGAGGAATGACCTGTTTGGTTTTGTTTTGGTTTTTGTGTTTTTTTTTTTTTTTCCCCCCAAAAGAAAGGTGAATTCTAGTTCACACTAGCCTTGTATCTTTTATTGGTCCTAGCTCTGCTGAGTTCCAGTAAAATATAAAATTTAAACAAATAACAATTATTTCTTTTAGGAACTACATCCATCTCTTTTTAGTTTCTAAATATGTACTTTATGAAGAGGGTGCATTTCTAAATATAGAAGTATTAATGCTGTTAAATATAGACTATTTCAGGCATACCTTACATTTAAAATAGTCTAGGCATACCTTAGATTTAACTTAACAAATTTAGCACGTTGATTTTTGGCACTTTGTCAAATTTGAAGCTTTTAAAATTGGGTAGGCAGATCATTCTGCTGCTTTTGAAGTGGTTTGTTCTTTCTAGAAAGGTGGAAATGAGTGGTTGTAGTGAGGAGCTTTTGATCTTAATCAGCTTTTTGTAGGCAGACTGCCATTAGGAGTCTTTTAAGAACTAAAAAGTAAACTGAGAATAGCAAGCAATGATGGTTACATTTCAAACTGAGCTCAAAGAATCTGAACACGTTTGGCAAGGACTAGTTCTTAGTTTTGTATGAAATGATTACTTAAAAGGAAGAGATTTAGCTCTTTCTATTTTTAGTTTTTTCCCCATGAAACTGCATAATTTCTACTTAAAATTTTTACTGGGTGCCAAATAGAGATCAGGGTGAAGCTAACATACCCTCTTGAGCTCAGCTTTTTCTGCCACAAAATTCAGGGGGGCTTTATTTGTCAGATTCATCAGTCAAGTATCATTTGCACTGTGACTTGATTTTGTGTATACAAAATGAAAAACTTACCATATTTGTTTTTCCATCACAAAAAGAAACTTCCAAGCAAGGATTCATGGAGACTTCTTTCTGCATAGGGAAAGAGGGAGAGTCTGTTTCCTTTAGGACACTCCACAGTTGATGGCTGTAACCACAAATTACTCGTTGAACATATTAAGAAAATGGGAGAATGGGTTGGAAAGAGACAAATTATGGGAATATTGCCACGGTTTTTAATCTTCAGTGTATCAAGTTCATTTTGTGTGAATTGTTCATTTCTCCTCTGCCTGCTTGTCCTGAAACCTAGAGAACCTGTCAACAGAAACCTAGAGAATTTCTCTCTTGCTTTTTTCTTAGCTGTATTTTATGCTTTCTTGGGACTGTGTTTGTTCAGGGTTTTCATTCCAATAAAATCTCGATCTTTTATTTCCCATATGTGCTGGTTTTGGCTGGGGTAGAGTTAATTTTCTTCATGGTAGCTAGTATGAGGCTATGTTTTGGATTTGTGCTAAAAACAGTGTTGATAATACAGGGATGTTTTAGTTATTGCTGAGCAGTGCTTACACAGAGTCAAGGCCTTTTCTGCTTCTCACCCCACCCCACCAGCAAGTAGGCTGGGGGTGCACAAGAAGCTGGGAGGGGACACAGCCAAGACAGCTGACCCCAACTGACCAAAGGGATATTCCATACCATATGACGTCATGCTCAGCATGTAAAGCTGGGGGCAGAAGAAGGAAGGGGGGATGTTTGGAGTGATGGCATTTTGTCTTCCTAAGTAACCGTTACGCATGATGGAGCCCTGCTTTCCTGGAGGTGGCTGAACACCTGCCTGCCAATGGGAAGTAGTAAATGAATTCCGTGTCTTGCTTTGCTTGCATGCACAGCTTTTGCTTTACCTGTGAAACTGTCTTTATCTCAGCCCACGAGTTTTCTTCTACTCTACTGACTCTCTCCCCCATCCCAGTGGGGGGGAGTGAGCAGGCATCTGCATGGTGCTTAGTTGCCAGCTGAGGTTAAACCACGACACCATAAACTGAAATATTTCTGAGAAGTAGTTTCTGAAGCACCTTAGGTTTCTTCCTTGTTTATCTCAATTAAATGTAATAATCAAATTCCTGGCGTAAATGTTTTGAATTTAAAATGTCGATTGTGTTTTTAATTGTCAAATGAAATCTTTTACTTGTAGTGTTTTGTGTCCCCAAATATACTGGAAAAGGGCAGAGAGTACTGCATATGTACTGTGCTACTTGCATCATAATGCTTGCCGAGTAGTTCGTTGCTTTTACCCTTTTATCCCACTTATATGCTTTTCAAAATGAGGCACAAACCCTGGCTGGCTAGGTCTTTGATATGCTGTGGCTTTTCCAAGAGCTCACAGGTCAGTAAACATTGTCTGATGGATGCCTGTCTATATGTGTGTTCATGAAAACTGATTAATCTAATGGTTTGTGTTATCTTTTGTTCTGCCTGCTCTTACTGAAAGAAGACTGAAAAGTCTCCGGGTTGCTCAAACCTGCAGTGTGAACACCGGCTTCTTATGCCAGCATTCATTTCTAATGCCACGTTGATTATGTTGGGCTAGAAATGCCACGTTTTCAGTTGTTGCGGGTACCAGCTGACACTCTGTCTTTTCCATGTGTCCTGAAGGACCCTAGAGAGTGGGTTGAGTAGTGGGCTATGTGTGCCCTGATCCGGATCCTATCACCTGGTCTGTGGGCCACAGGATTTCACAGATGGTAAAGTCTTGCTTGCATTTCAGCTGGTTGGGCCCATAATTGTTCTTTCATTAAGTTATCCGAGCTCTCAAAAAGTACTGATATGAACATGACTTTCATTTGGGTGAAATCTGTGGTTTGGACAGTCTTACATAATCTGTCCAAAGAGATAAAAATTGTTATGCTGAAATGAACTCGTAAATCGTTCATGTCAATGTTGAATAACCTAAACACAACTATGTTCCTTTAGGGAGGACATTTTTGCTGTCTTTGCTATTGACTCTTTACATAATTTAGTGTAAAATTATGGGTTTTCTAACAGTAGCTGTATTGGCCTTAATGTTTCATGAATGTCTCAATGAATCTTGTGCTCAGTTAAGTGGCATTGTGACAAGTGGTGATGGGTAGTTTCACATGAACCTTGGATATATATGATAAGATGCCAAGGCAGAAATATACAGTTGAAGTTGTGTGGGTCTGAAGCACCTTTTCCTGTTCTAGGGATGCTGTGACGTGTGGCTGTTGATAAACGTTAGGCAAGCTAAAATTTGTTGAATATAAATAGTCAAGAGCTGGAATATTCAGATCTCGCTTACTGTATGAACATGAATTGCAAACCTAGAAAATCAGCAAAGATGAATTCAGTGGCATCGTTCACTTGCATGTCTAAGCATTTGAAGCTTTATACCCTTAAGTGCAGGAAATTTTGACATCTATAATTTAAGAACATTGTGGTATTTAATATAGTATAAACTGATTGCTATGTAAATGTAGCATTCTGAAAAAAATGAAGTGCATTTTGAAAGGTTGAGGAGACATGAAGCCATTGATGCAAGGAAGCAGAGAGTAAAGGTTTCTTTCATACTGTACAGAAATTTGACTTGTCCAAAGTAAATCTCTAATTGATACGTTCATGCAGAAAACCTCCAGCAGTAACAGTATGCATGGCAGATGCAGAGATGTCTGTCCAGATTTATAGGAACCTGGAACAGGAGCTCTGAGGTACGGATTGCCTGCTTCACTTTAGTGAGGACTGTTCAGATACCACTGGTGGTGGTGCTCTAGTATTGATACTGATGACTGTTCTGCTGATTGCCTTAATGGGTAAGAAAGGAGAGGGAATACCGAGTTCAATATACAGGTCAATTCCCATGTCTCTCAGAGCTTCAGTAGTACAAAGGTCTAAATGCATATACAGAGAAGATTTAAAAACTTAGGTAGGCAAACTTCTTAAACTTTGGCAAACTTATCTACTTGATCTGTAGCAAGAATACATCTTCTGCTATTCCTAAATGTAGGGCATTTTAGAGGTTTCCTATACATAAATGAGGTAGCACGGTTGAAAATGTTTGGTACTGGTGGCTCAGGTGACATTATTAACTTGTATGTGGTACACAACAAGAAGTAATTTTTTTTCTAAACAGAATGGCTCACAGGTTTACAATGTACGAATATTTGACTATCTTACATTCATATGCTTTGTACATGAAAACATAAATTTGTTTTCATGAAGCATATCGTTAAAAGACAACCTGTAAACTAAGCTTCAGAAGCTGTTTGTGTGATGCACAGCTACACTCTTTCAATGAATTCACATTTGGATTTTGATTAAATGACTGGTGTGCTGAAATCTCTGAGGATTTTTTTTAAAAGTTTAGTGGCAAATATTTATCCTTTAATTCTGTTCCTAATAGGACTCCTTGATTAATGACCCAAATTTCCTATGAGAAGCTTCATCCGTGTGGTTATTCTCTGATGTTTAATAGAGGGGTCAGCTTGCACTCCAGGCTGTCCTCACTCATAGGAGAGGACACTTTCATGAGTTTTGGAATACTTTTGTATTTTATTAAAGTGTTTGAAATTGCTCAAAAGCTTTTAGGGAATGTGCAAGGGTAAATGGTGACAGAAACCTTTCCTAAGGGAGGTATGTTAAGGAAGAGAAGGTTTTATTTTAATAAAGTTTTTCTGATAAGGTATGGCTGGAGCTCTGTAGTAGTTTACAATAACAGAAGTAAAGAAAATCTTGGTATCTCAAATATTTAATACAGCTGCCTGGAAGTGTGTGTCCCCTGTAGCTACAAATACAGTTTATAATGTCATGTAATACAACTAACTGATCTTGCGGCATTCCTAAGAGTTCATTCCTGACACGTTCATACTCTTTGTTACACAGTAGCTGACATTAGTCAAAGCCTAAAACTGTGTTCGTGGGGTTTGAATGTGTGATTTGGTCTCATGCTTTTAGAGTTCAAACTCACTACATTTGATGAAGCATTTAGACAATAAAGCAACCCCTGTTTTTCTTTCCCAGTAAGTAACAGATGCGGGTGAAAGATCCATCAAAAGCCAACCCCGAGAAACCAAAGAGAAGCAAAAGGCCTAACAGGCCACAGGATGAGGACTCTTCAGATGATATTTCAGGTAAATACATTAGGTGATGTTTGGCCCTGAGATTAAGGGCCAATAACTTCTGTGTTGACAAATGAAAACCACAAATCAGCGGTACCATGAAATACTTGTCTTGTTTGAATTTATAGCAGAAATATCCCCAGTTAGGTGTTTATGACATGATCTGTTGTTACACCACGTTACTGCCCTGAAGGGCTGGAGAGTTGGTTGATCTTCAGTGACAACGTCTTCAGAGCAGGAGAACGGTCCTTTCCAGTCCGCGGAAGGTCAAGCACGCGTGGCAGGAGGTTGCTTGGCTGAATGGGAAGCTTCTGACTCAGCTCAGAGGCAAAAGGAAGGGCAGAGAGGGTGGAGGCAGGTTTGGGCTGCCCTTGCAGGGGCCCTAAGTGTGCAGGGATGGGATTAGGTAAGCCAGCCTCGGTTAGAGTTGAATCTGATGAGTGATGAGTAAGATGGGCTTGTATGGACACTGTCAGTAAAATGAAGGCTAAGGCAAGTGCAAACCTGCTGCTTGAGGGGGCAGGGGTCCTAGGGACATGGGACGTGGGGAAAGGCTGAGGAGCTCAGTCCTTCCTTTGCCTCTGTCTTCACATGTAAGCTCTGCACTCGCTCCTCCCTGGTCCCTGAGCCTAGGTGGCAGACTCTGGGATTTAAGCATTGACCAGAGTAGAAGAAGATTGAGAGCTGTTAAGCAAACTGAACGTGCACAAGTCCATGGGATCAGATGGGACCCATCTGAAGGTGCTGAGAGAGCTGGGTGATGTCATTGTGAGGCTATATTTTGTCATCTTCATGGCAACAAATTGAGGGGAGCAGTTGATATGCTGGAGGGTAGGTCTGCCATTCAGAGTGACCTAGACTGGCTGGAGAAATGGGCTGGCAGAAACTTCTCAGAGTTCAACAAAGGCAAGTGGAGAGTTTGGCACCTGGGCCAAAATAACCACATGCAATTACAGGATGGGAATCAATGGCTTGAAAGCAGCTTTGCAGAAAAGGTCCTGGGGGTCCTAGTGCACATGCTGAATAAAGCAAGCGGTGTGGCTTGTGCCTACTGTATGCTGGACTGTATTGACTAGAGTGCAGGTTGAGGTACGTGATTCTTCCCATCTTTTCAGCACTTGTGAGGCTTCATCTGGAGTACTGTGTCCAGTTGTGGGCTCTCTGTTACAAGAAAGACATTGACTTGGAGTGAGTCCAGCAGTGGGTCACCCCCTCCACATGGTTAAGGAGATGGAGAACATGATGCGTGAAGAGGGGCTGAAGGGAATGGGTTTGTTTAGCCAAAGGAGTGAAAGTATAGTTTCCTTCTTTGACTGCCTGATACGTAGTTGTAGAGAAGGTAAAGCCAGACTCTTCTAGGAGGTCCACCATGAAAGGACTAAAGGCAACAGACAAAAGTTAGGGCAAGGAAAATTTGGCTAGGTATGAGGAAATGTATTTTATTTTCACCATGAGGATGGTCAAACAGAAAGCTGATTTTCTAGTGAGGTGGTGAAACCTCTGTCCTTGAAGATATTCAACACTCAGCTGAACAAAGCCATCAGCAACCAGATCTAAATTTGTATTTGACTCTGCTTTGAAAGAGGGTTTGGGCAAGATGGCCTTTGGAGGTCCCTTCAAACCTAGGTTATTCTGTGATATTACAGTGGCATTTGTACAAAAAATATGACAGAGAAGAACGGTGGTCGATATTCATGTTCAGAATGGACAGTTGTATTAAGGATGCATGGGTATTTGGAAATCTGTCTTTATGGATGGGAAAGGAAGTCAACTGCCTGTGTTGTTATATGCAAAAATAGATTTCTGTAGTATTTTCTGTTGACACCCCCCAAAAAAAAACCCCAGGGAAATTAATTTTGTACAAAAGTAGTCCTTGTACTTTTGTACAAAATAGTTTATCTGTTTTTAGGAGGTGGTGTTTATTGAGTTGAAAAGGATTTTCTTTACAGAAAGACTGAAATAGATCCTTCATAAAATTCAGTATATGGGGAGCAGCTGGCTGATTTTTCCTATTTTAGTTCTTTGCCATTTTTTTCCTAATGCTGAATTTGGTGAAGACTCTGCTCCTTTAGTATACACATGCTCCTTTTCATAGCTATTACTTTTAATGGATGAAGGTGAGTATGTGTCATTTTCTCTAGGCTTAACCTGCCAGCACGTGAGCCAAGCAGTGGATGTGCATCATGTGAAGAGAGCGGTAGCTCAGAGCGTTTGGTCAATATGTGCAGAATGTCTGAAGGAGAGGCGGATGAGTGATGGTGAGCCCGTGGCACCTTCAGACATATGGCTCTGTCTCAAATGTGGCTCTCAGGTAAGCACACATTGGAAATTTACAGAGGTGGATAGGCCCTGATTTTCTAAAGGATATGACTGTTATAGACCCTTGTCTGTTTGGCATCTCATTACCTTCAGTGAAAACAGTGTGACCTAAGTGCTTACTTGTGAGAGTCTATGCTTCAGCTTCTTCAATGGAGTGGAATGTGGCCTTATGTTCTTCTTGTCTGATTTTTGGCAGTGTTTTGGGTTAGCTTTATGTGTTATGGTGCGGTTCAGCATCACGAGTATTCAGTGATGCTCCTGACTTTTCTCTGTTCTTCATCTGCATGCTCTTGCCACTTACAGAGAATTGGCTCCAGGAACTGTGTGGTTGCAAAATGCATCCGTTCAGCTGGCTCATCTGGCAGAAGATCCCGCAAATACAAATGAATGAAAAAATGGATATGTATATTGTTGAATCAACTTATACTCTAGATTTGGTTGAAACCAGGGAGAAAGGACTGTGCAAGAGTGAGAATGCTGCTTTTTGTGGCAGCTAGCCATTAGATTAGATCAGTTATAATGTCAAATTGTGGCCTCAGAGTTTAAAATGGCAGGTCCTGACCCCAAGGGCTTACGCAGGTTTCGGTGATGTGGGTGAAGTAAAGCCTGATACAGAAAAATTCAGTTTACAGGCACTGTCACGCTTGGTTCAGCTAATAGTTGCCTGAACAAAGCATTTCACAATTTTCTTAGACTTTCGGTGGGTCTTGCTATAGTAAGGACAGGAGCCAGCTCCTACCAGTATTATCTGAACAGATTTAATTTTGCAAAGAAACATGCTGTTAGCAGGCTTCAGAAGATAGTTAACTGCATCTGGGGAGGACTCCTATAGCTTGTCTCTGAAAATTTGTAGTTAAGGTGGGCTTTTAATAGGATTTAAATCTCTGTGCTTTTTCAGTTTATGCTGTTAATAGCCTCCAAAACTCATGTCTCATTCACAGACCAGTTCTGAATCTTCTGTATCTCACTCTGTAGATACTTGAAAAATTGCAAATGCTTTCTCTTGAAGTTGCTGTACATAAATGGTGTGTTCGGAGTAGCTTTTTAGTACAAAACTAATTTGTGTGCCTTTTGTATTTGCTGACTGGAATGCATTTGGCATTCTTGAGGAGTGAGGGTTACCTATGCTGTCCTTTCCTTGATACTCTGTGGACTAAATATGCTACATAGTGATTTAATTCACATTTTTTTAAAGAATTCTTACTTTTGTGAATAGCATCATTTGCTGTCTATTGATACTTATTTAATACTTATTCAAAAGCTAGGAATTATTTCTATTAAGTTAAAACAAACTTAGTAACTTACTTTTAACTGATTTTTCCAAGTAGAAAAGATGAGATTTTGGTTTTGTGTTGTCATTGATTTTCCCTTATTAGTAAAAATAAAATGTGTTTCTTTAAAAAAAAGAAGTTAATTGATATCTTTATAGTACTGGATTATAAAGAATATTAAACCTTCTCAGTCCTTGAGAATGCTAAATGAGTATTTAGGGCACTATAGCTTTCTGTCTAATTTTGAAAAGTAAAGTTTTTGCAGTTTATTTACTAATAATATAGTCTTTTCCTACTTCCCTTTTTTCCCCCCTTACTGTGTTGATGTTTCCATTTTTAGGGATGTAGTAAGAACTCAGAAGGCCAGCATTCTCTGAAACACTTCCAAACAGCACGCTCAGAACCTCATTGCATTGTTATCAACCTCAGTACATGGATCATATGGTAAGAATGAGTATGCAGGTGTTCATGTATGCTTGTGTATAAGGACCACTCATAACTTAAAGCAGTGTCTTCTCATGGTAAAGAATGATTCTGACAGATAAAATGAATACTTTATATAGAGGAAAGGCAGGCTTTCTGGAGAGAAAATTAGTTTGTCCTTAGGACTCTCAGAGGAGTCACAAATCAATACTAAGAGAGAAGTTTGAGTCCACTGTATTCTGTAGAGAGTTAGCTGGTTATACGAGTTTGTCCTTCCTGCTTGTTTCTGTATGATTATTTGCAGGACTATAAACTGAGATTATTTAAATCTGTAAGTATCAGAGTGAATTGGGGCTGATCTACAGAAGAACATATATGGGATGAGAGAATTCAATTTTATTCCTCTTTTTAGGATGAAAAATTGTAACCTGGAGCGTAAGTAATTTGCATGAAGTTGTTAGAGAGGTGTGTTAGAGCTGGGAGGTGCATCCAGGTATCCTGAATTCCAGTTCGTTTCTTCTTTTGTTTAGGTGTTATGAATGTGATGAAGAGCTGTCAACACATTGCAACAAAAAAGTTTTGGCTCAGATAGTTGACTTTCTTCAGAAACATGGTTCCAGGGCTGAACCAAGTAAGTTTACACAAATAGTTTTATCTAGAGACATCTGTAATGTACTGTGTCTAAAAATGAGCATTTCAGATTTGAGTCATGTTAAACATACAATTGAAAAATTATGTATGATGCGAGTATAATACAGTTTGAATTGCACAATTACTTGAGCAAGTGATGCCTGTCAAATATGATTACATTTTAAAAATATTTTGGGCATCATAGGACAGTTTTCCCAAATGTTGTCTTTAATAAAGAAAGTTTATTGTAGAGAAGATGTTACCTTAAATAAGATGTCATATAAATTAATGCATAAAAATGATACAGAAGCATAAATGAATTAAATTTTCCTAGTGGGGATGTGTCACATCTTAATTTTTTTCTGATCTAAATTTGCTTTCCGCAGTTACTTACATTTGTTTAAGTGGATTTTCTAGTACTCTGTTGTTGGATGTAATGCTTTCTGTTCATTTAGGATGTAATGCTTTCTGTTCATTTTGTTACTGGGTTTTAATTGATAGAACACTCATTTCTATTAATAGAAAATAGTATTAAATTATTTTCTTGTGTTAGAAGCCTACTATATCTTCTCAATATATGTAATAGTAGATAAAACTTTGTACGTGTGGCCCTCAACTGTCTACTCTTGATAATGTTGATGTTATTCGTCCCTACTGTAACACAACTGGCAGCATTTCTGGCTTGTGACTTAAGACAGTGCATCGGAACCAAATGATTCTATGATTCTATGATTCCAGATTTTCTTCACAAAAACTAGCTTAAGTAAACTTTTAAAACAATTGGTTGCAGCTTTTAGCAGAGATAATCAACTAGTTAGAAGTAATAATGGAAAAGAATTGCCCCACTGAATTAGACTAAGTATTCCTCTAGCTGCATGTGTATAAATCCTACTGGTTTTGAGAGGTGTTAATATTTTTTGAGGGGAAAAAAATGAAGGGCCACTCAGAAATACATATTTTATATTTTGATCTAGTCACAAGTTGTATGTTATTCAATCGTAATAAATTGATAAATTGTGACTTTTTGGGTCTTTTTGCTTGGAGCAATGAAAATACAGTATGTGATTTCACTTGTTCACAGCTTCAATTTCAAGTTTATGTGTGATAAATGGGTGTTGCAGCTTGCTTGCAGGTGAAAATGCTGTAGTGTTCGTTTCAGTTAATTTAACGGAAACAGTTTCATTCTGGTTTCATACTGCTGGATAAGATTTTCGGAGTGATACGACTCTGTGTGCTTCATGGTTTAGATTCTTAGTTTATGAATCTTCAAAATATCTAAAGTTTTCAGAGTGCAGTGCTTAGAAGTTTTCTGTGAAATGTCTTAAATTAAGCCACCAAAATTCCAAACTAACTCAGGAAAAGTAAGCTTAAATTAGGATTTCTTAAAAATCAGGTGTTTATAGCAGAGCAGGGCAGAATATATTTCTGCTGTATATGTATTTGTGTTTCATTTTGATACTCTGTTTTGAAAACGCATATATTTCATTTACGTATTTGCCTGATATAACTGGAAACTCTTTTCTGTAACTGGAAACAAAATTGTATTGTTTTTGTTTAGGGCATAAAATTTTTTTCCTTTTTTTTTTCCTTTTCTTCCCCCCACTATTTTAGTTAAACCAGTTTTCCCTTCAGTTTTTGAAACCAGGCATTGGAATGAAAAGCTAGCTATCATCCAGCTTCAGTTTGTGGTCGTGCATTTTGTGGTAGCAGTGCATTGAGTTGGCCCTGCTTGCTTTGGTGCCTTGGAAAAGGAGGTTCACAGCAGTGATGTAAAGGGTAGAGTTGGGTACCAACAGTTATGTCTGGTGAGCGGTGTGTGAGGCAGCACAAGGGTCCTCCTGCAAGGCAGTGGGAGGTGCAGGGCAGTTTTAAATTGGTGATGGACCGATTTCCCAGCGTCTTGGACCTCGTGTTACCGGTCTGCATGGTTACGCTTCACCCTTCAAATTCATGCACGTGCCTGGTTTTAAGTGAGCGAATAGACACACTGGCATCCTTCAAAGCTAGGGAAGTCATGCGCAAGCCTTGCAGGGTGGCCACCTTGGCAGCAAGAGGTCTCGGCACATGGAGGTTGCTTTTGCAGGGCTGTCGTGTCCTCTGCTCCATGCTGGGAAGGGGCTATGGCTCACACACAAGCCTGTTTTCACACAAGAAGCGTGTGCGTGTGTACTTCCAGTAATGTTTTAAAGGTAGAAGTCGGCGACCCTCTCCATGTGGCAGAGAGTATGGCTGTGCTGAGCAGTTTGGATCCCGTTCTTGAGAGCTCTGGGAACGTTGGCCCAAAGATGATTTGTTGGGTTTTCTTAAGTGGCAAGGAAAAGAGGAAAAAGCTGTTTGCCTGGCATGGCCTATTGCTTTGGGCCAGGCTGCTCACTGGAAGAGGCTGGGAAACAGCCATGTAAATAAGTGGTGTGCGTGAGAGGGAATGCCCAAGCAGGATTGGCATTCTTGTTTCACTTTGATAAACGTAACAGCAGTGCCTTTTCTGTTTTATGTCAAATACTTGGTCTGGCGTACTTGGTACTTCCCCTAAAGAAACGTAACTTAAGTAAGGTTATTTCTTTTACATTAGACTGCCTTTAAGGATTTTTTTAAAAACAAAATCTGAAATCAAAGTGTGATTCATGCTGTTGTCCAGAAAACAAAGGACACAAAGTATAACAGTGAAAATTAACTCTACTATTGACAAATTATATTTTATTTTTTTAAGTGTAGCATTTTATTTCATGTTACAGTGATATTTGCAGTGTAACTGTCATCCTTTAAACTCTGAGTTGGCTTACTTTTTTTAATTAATTTTGTATATTCACCCATAATAAAAATACACTAATTTTAATTAAATGAAATATAACTTGTGAGAAACAACTAGTGTGGAACTGACAGTTAATAATTCATATTTCCCACTTAAAAATCAATCCTGTGCTTTTTTCCCATTGCTTTTCTATTTCTTCCTAAAAAAGCAGCCAAAGTGAAGACACTTAATTTTCATATCAGAATGCGGCACTGTAACAACAGTTTATCTTATGTATGGATGTCTTTCTGTTGTAACAACTGGTTGGCATGGTGCGTCATTAAAATTCAAATAGCATTGTGTAGAAATTTCTGCAGAAATGCAGTATGAACATGGATATAAGTAACAGATGAGGGCTGCTAGGTTTTTTTTTTGGTTCTCAAAAGTGCAGGAGTCATTTAAAGATAAAAAAATCAGCGTAAACATGTAAGGGAGGGTTATATAGATTTCCTAATTAATGCATCTTGGAAAATAAACAAAAGCAAAATGCTTGTCATTTGGTACTAATGTGGTGGAATAGTGTGGCAGCGGGATCCCTGCTTTTCATTCAGCCTCTCATAAAGATTCAACTTCACTTCAGCTGTAAAAATGTGCAAATTACATTACTACTACATGACTGACTTTTGTAATTACATTAAGCGATTGAGATAAATCCCAGTGCTGGGTTCCCAAAAGAATGCTTGCAGCTGTGTGATTTTCGCATCTGATCCTATGGTTTGTTGTACCCAGCAATGCCTGCCTTTTTTTTTTTTTTTTTTTTAAGAGGAGTCTGTTTGGTTAAGAGGTCATGTTGGGCACAAGATGGAAGAATAAAGCAAGATTGCTTTCTAGGGTGTACCACCCAGAAATTTGTTTTGTGGAGAAGGTTAGCGGGCCATGATGATTTTCACAGAAAGGCAGGTGCAGTATTGTCCGTGTGGCACACTTGTGAGCTTCACATGGACATAATGCACATGTAGTACACAGAAACCATGCTGAGACCTTGCAATCTGCATGTCTGCTCATTTGCTGGAGAAAATAAATTGTTTTGCAGTCTTAAAAGTGAATATTACGCGTATTTTCCTTTACAAAAGCCAAATTAGATGTCGGTGGAGACATAAGATTGCATACTTAATTTTTTTATAGAGCAGTTAATTAAATTGGTTTGTTTGGCAATAGAAAGGGAAGGACGAATATTTATTCTCAAATTTTGTTGTTAAATTTATTGTTGGGAAGGTCAAGCAGAGGAATGAGATTTTGCTAGTAATTTCAGCTGTCCAGATTTGCCAATAGGTAAAAGTTAGAAACTTGATTTCTATTTTAATGGATGTAACTGATGTAAAACAAAGATTAAAAAATATATAATTTTACAGTACAAGTAATAGGTGTTAACTTGTATGGAAAAACAAATAGTATGATGAATAACTTTTCAGATTTGCATTCGGCTGTGAATATTAGCAGTTGACAAAGGATCACACTGAAAAAAATAATTGTATTCTTTCATAACTGATTTTCACTATGTGTAGTTTGGAGCTTGAAGTCATATAAGTCCATTCTATCTACTTAAAAAGAAAATTAACTAGGAAAATAAAGCAGAATATATTGATTGTCCAAATCTGAGATACACTTCAGCAAAAAGCCATTTCAGTTGTCGGTCATAAATTTTCTTCCAAGTTTACTTGTTAGGGGCTGCTGTTAATTATACGTGTTGCAAAGAAATGAAAACTGAATCATTGGCAAAAATTTTTTTAGAAGTTATGTCATTTTTATGCACGGATTCTTCCCTTTCCTGTCCACATGCTTATTTACTTGTGAGGTGTAGCACGAGTCATCTGAGCGTAGAGGATCAAAACTGGTGCTTGAATAGCTTGCTCTTTCACACTGTGCCAATGTGTTTTTTAGTTTATAACATTCTGGCAGAATCAGAGAAATAGAACTGCGGTTTGTAATCTTTAATTTGGTAGGATTGTAATGCTGCGAGAGAAATTGGGCTTTTAAAATGTAGAGCTAGTGACCATTTCAGAAGAGATCCGTGCTGTTTTTCTAAGGGTTAGATTCTCATTGTTGTACAGTGTTGAAAAAAAAATTACATTTTTTTAAATAAAAAAGGAGTGCCAGACAATTTAGTAGCATTTCATAATACAGCATGATGAGAACTTGGTAAAAGAAAGGCAATCTATTAACCTTGCTTTTACTGTGAAGACCTTCAACTGAAGTACCAGAGTTGTATTCAGTGGAAAAGGCTTGACCTTGGAATAAAAGTGCATATTCCTGGAACCCTCATTTTTAATTAAAAAAAAAGTTGCGTTGAAAAGATGAGCAAAAATGCTTACTCCTCCGGCTGAAAGAAAAATTGGATGTCATTTATCTTTTTGCTTGCATACCATCTGCACCCCCAGGCACAGCTCAGTTTCAGCAAGGGACGTACAGAAGTCCATGTGCGCTGCAGATGTTTGAAATACTGGCAAAACAAATCGATAGGAAACCTGTGATAAGTTTTCTGCATGTCTTTTGCAAGAGGATGTATCGACACTGTGTGTGTTTGTACACCTGGTCTGGTGACTTGCTCTGATTCATGGACTGAATCATTGTCTATGTTAATGTTGGGCTTGGGAATCTCAGTCACATACCCATGAGGCTGGTGCTGTGCAGCACAAACAATGTTCCCTGCCTCCAGAAAGCTTACGAGACAAGACTACAGGTGAGCAGAAGTAAGTAAAAAAAAGCTGAAGCAAAGAGTGGCAAGACAAGAGTGCATTGCAAGCAAGAGCTGTGGCAGAGGAGCAGTCTCTGACTGCTGTCCTCTTTCCTCTGGGCCTGGTGGGAAGCGGTATTGCTGGCATGGGGGAGAGCAGGGTGACGTCGGGAAGCTTTGCTGAATGCGAAGGCTGTGCCTAAGCACAAATGCAGCTGTCTGAGAGCCGAAGGAGTGAGCACTGGAGGTGGACATCATGGTGGGACTAGAGGCAGGCAGTGACCTGGTGCCAGGGAAGAGGTGGTCAATAGGGTGTGATGCGTCGGATGGAGAGCTGGGCAATGGGTCTTGGCAGAATGCTCCAGTAGGGCATTTCTGCAGCCAGATATGCTTTGTTGAGGGAAAAGGAGGTTGTGGTGATCAAGGCACAACTTGGGTGAGAGTTTTCCCTGTGTGACCGGATTAGAAAGGCCACCTCTACAACAAAACTGCAGGAGGAGTCTGACAGAGAGGTGTAGTCTGAATGTGTGAGCCCCAAAACAGTCACAGTTGGATACGCTGTCCCTGCATGGGGCTGATGTCCAGAGTGCCTGAGAAGGGCAGAGAGGTTGAGGAGCACCACATCAACTCTCTAAAAGATGTAGTAGTGAACTACAGACAGAAATCAGTCTATGAATCTAATTACTTCTGTGCTTTTCACTTGCCTTGCTCTCATTAACATTAACGAGGTCCTTTATAACAGGTATTACTGCACGCAGTGGGATGGCTTGGAGTACTTCTTTTCTCAAAACACTTTTTGGCCAGGAGCTGAAGGCCCTCGTGGGCAACAGCAGTTGACAGCCATTTCGAATGAATCCTTCTGCTGGGGTACTTGTTGTGTCTATACTGGCATAGAAGTCACTTTTCATATCCAAAAGCACTCCTGTTAAAACATTACGGGATTGCAAGATTGTGTTGGCAAGAGTTGATGGAACAGTTCAGTGCAAATTCACTTTAAAAAATTACATATTACCCTTTTGATTAATAACATGCTTGTAGCCTTGAGTTAATCTTTCAGAAGGACCCTCCAGCCCCAATTTGTAGAAGTATTAGCTATCACAGTCATTACCAGCATCTTCTATTAAGACTGACCAACTCTTCACATGTCAACTAAACATTCAGCTTCAGGCCTGTCTGTCATTTATCGCTGAACTGGGGATACTGAGTAGAGTTAAATTAAAAACTGCTGTCCCTCCTCTGGCTCTGTATATATGCTTAAAAATATCTGCATGGAATAAGCAAGGCAGCAGATAATGTTTGTAATGGCAAAGCAACAGTCTTCTGTCAAGACTTTTCCACAGATACAAAAATCCTAGCAAAATGTCACATGGATAGTGTTTGTAAAATCTATTAAAAAATCAAGAGGCAGTAATTAAAACCTCCTGAATGAAGGGAGGTTCGTAGACTTCAGTAAGAACATAGAGACCTTTTCTTAATTTACTACTACTTCTCCTTATCCCTATACTAATTATCCAGCTTTGTGGCAATCGGATGTCTGGTTCTCATTTATTGTGTTTTATAATTGCTTATTCATCCAGCTCTTACCGCAAAGCTGGATGCTTCAGCTTTGTTTTCCCTCCCTTAAATAATTTATATGTAAGGTTTAGCAAATGGAACCTTGCTACTTGTGTGAAGCTGCCATTTAACCATGAAGTGAAATGCTTTTATTGAGTTTGCCCTGCAGATATGGTCCGCTGTGGCAGTGCTGTCCATATTTGGTGGCTGTGCAAGGAGAGCCAGGTGGTGCTGCAAAGCATAGCACAGTGAAGCGTGGACAGATCTAGGTTTGACATTTGTCATCCTGTACTGCTAAAGGGAAGAGAAAAATCTGCTTTTCCATATGCTTATGCTTTAATTTTTGCCTGCAGTTTTGTCCAGATGGCCTTGTGAACATTGTTTACTTTAAGATGCTGTCCCAGATGTTTTCGAATGCCGATGGATAAATGCAACAACTGTGGTATACTAATACACAAATTATTTACACAATTTTGGCTTTTTTTTCCCCCTTCTTTTTTTTTTTTCTTCCCTTCTTTTTTTTTTTTTCTTTTTAACCATCTCTTCTCCCCAGCGCTTCTCTGTATGGCACACTTATCTGAGGGGAAGAAGCCTCCACTTACTAAATTTCTGAGAGTGAGCAGTGCCTTTGAGTTGCAGACACTTGGAGCTCCCATTCTCCTGCTATGATTCTTTTGGAGCTCTGTGTGGGTGGATGAGTCTCAGACACTGTAGCATGCCCCTTGTAAGCATGTCAATGGAAAGGTGTTGCTGCATGTAGCCCATAAAACTGTGACTGTTTCAGGGCGTGAGCAGCTCCCAAGCTATTTGTCATTTGTAGCGTTGTCTGCTTTTTCAAGGAGATCTTGATCTTTTACTTTGCCCTTGTACCGTCTTAATTTTCCACACCAGTGGAAAGGAGAATATTTTAAAGCTGTGTAAGCAGTATTACCAAGAACATTTAAAAAATGTTTTTAAACAGCAAAGCACCTCTAACTGCATTTCGACAAACTCAGATACAATTTGGAAAAATAATCACACCTTGATGGCACTATAGGGTGCAGACAGACTGCGTCAGAAGCCTGTTGCCAGATACAATAGGTATTTTAATGACTTCTTTTTTATTTAATTATATTCTTTCATCTTCTAAGCAAGAAACTACCTAGGAGTGTACATAAAAGAACCTTTTGGCATGGGCATTTCATTAACGTAAATAGGTCTGTTAGTGATTTCTCAAGAACACTCTAATGAGACTTCAATGTGAAACTCATTAGAACAAATACATGAGTTCATATGTCAAGACACAGATTACAGCATCACAATTCTTGGCATCTATTAAGTCCATAACTCATTTACATTGACATGCATTGTTAATCAATATTTAAGACACTGCAGATGTCAGTAATGTTCATATTTAGTCCTGCAACCATGACAATATGAAAGTTGCTAGTAGAATTTGAGGCTAAACACTATCTCAAGTCTTGCCATTACCTCTAGGCTACAAGTTAATGACTGTCTAACTATGCTGCCCCTCATCTGTTTAAATAATAAGGGAAATAAGGAGATACGTGGACATCACACTGGTAGCATATTCCATTGCAGTTTTATCAAATTTTTGTTGTATAAAATTAAAAAAACAGCATAGAATGCATTTGGGTTGTGTTAGCAATTCCTCAGGCAAAGCGAGGTGGGTGGAGGAGCAAATGTAGCGTTTGGGGAAACTGATAACAGCTCTGATTCGACCGTTGACAGAGTTGTACAAGGCAATTGAAATAAAGTGCGATAATTGATAGACT
Organism: Balaeniceps rex; assembly: GCA_013401315.1. Lineage (NCBI taxonomy): Eukaryota > Metazoa > Chordata > Aves > Pelecaniformes > Balaenicipitidae > Balaeniceps > Balaeniceps rex. The sequence goes on along the minus strand of VYZW01054284.1, from coordinate 27,941 downwards.
TGCAGCATTCAGGTGGTAACTTTTGGTTACCTCTCTTCATGCACCAAATGCACCAAAAAGCAGCCTTTGTGTGGTGTTTCTAGTGTGTCTAATGAACGTACATCTAAACTGCCTATTGTTAATAAACTAACAGAGACAGTTTTACTTTATTTATTGCTTGGGTAATTGAAGAAGTTACAGTCTTATGGGACAGTGTAATTGTTGTGGAAGGTTTTGTTGGATATAGGTAGCTGTTGGGGGGATTTTTTTCCTCAGGGCTTTAACTGCTGATGTCTCTCTCTCTCTCTTCCCCCCCCCTTTTTTTTTAAAAAAAAAAGACTATTTAAAGCAGTCTTTAACTGCTTTAACCATCAAGGTATCTTTTCCTGTATGCTAAAAATGATAAACGTAATCCATGGAATTGATTAAACTCTGCAATTATGTAGTAATGTTAATCTATAGTTTAATTACAGGTTCATCAAAAATCATACGACTCCGTGAAGAAAACAGTGAAACAAATGAAATACTGAAAGGAAAAAGTTCTGGTAATGGTGCATCTGTTCCAGTCAAAGGAATAAATAATTTAGGAAATACATGCTTTTTTAATGCTGTCATGCAGGTAAGGTGGAAAGATCATACGGCTTTCTCTTCATAGATTTCAGAAATACTTAATCTGTATAAACTGGGGGCTTCAGAAAAGGTTCTGACTGTTACCAGTCTTCATTCTGCTTTCTGAAGATCCTTTTCAAATTCTTTTCACTCCTTGCTATCCAAGGAGTGGATAGCTATATTTCCTGTTACAACCTGTGGATTGCTATATTTCCTGTTACAACAAAAAAGAATTCTTGGATCAGTAGCGTTTTTCACGGTAATGAGACAAATGAAAATGTCAAGTGTTTTACACACTGCATATGTGTGTGGGTTGTACTCTAGCATATGGTTTTATTTGTAGTTCAGCATTAGGCAGTCATGAGTAATGCACAGTTTTTACCATACTGGTGGGTGTGAAAAGTGGTACTTTAAATGTCTGCAGAGTGCATTGTGATGATTTTAAGCCCCTGCAATGGACACAGTTATAAAAGTACTTTTATTGAATATGGTTTTGTTTCTGACCAGAATAAGAGGAATGAGCTATACTAATACACTATATTGATGTTGAGTGTACAACTAATCCAACATCCTCAGAAAAGCAGCAGCCTTACTGGGTTTTATACTGGAACATCCTATTGCTTGTCAGTTGAGCAGAGACATCTGTATGTCCGCAGACAGGAGTGAGCACATAAGACAAAACTGCTACGAAGGTGCTCTGACCTGGAACTCTTTACCTTGTGTTGATGGTGGTGATTACAAAACTCAGCAAACAAATAGTAGATTTGTGAGCAGTAGAACTACTGCTAATTGTTCTCTGTCCATACTGAGGGTGTTGTAGACACCTAAGTGATCTGCAGTCAAAGTTAAGCAAAATAAAGAGACAAAGCTGAGATATGTTGAGTTGGTTTCTCTCTAAAATTCAGAGAGGTAATGCTTTTCAGTGTGCCAGAGCCCTTGTACTTCTTGGGGCATGATGAGGGGGACTGCAGAGTTTAAAAGAAACAATAATTTCTCATACTAATGTCCTCACCATAAAAAAAAATGAAATGAACGAATCTTGTTGTTCAACAAAAGCAACAAAGTCATTACTAGGAAACTATTTTGGGATTACAGAAACAGCAGTAGATACAATTTTAGAAACAGCCTGAGGTCAATGATCTTGGCTTTTATAAGGGTAATACCTGGTTTTTCTAGTGGTCTGATTTAAACCTCAGTTGTACATCATGAAATATATCTGGTTTTGTCTGTCCCTGAAGCTAGAATTTATAACTAAAGAAAAATGTATAGTTGAAAGATCAGCATGTGTTTCTTGGGTTTATTTTTTTTCTTTAAGAACTTGGCACAGACTCACATACTAAATGAACTGATGTATGAGATGAAGGAAAAAGGAACAAAGTTAAAAATCTGTCATACTTCAGACTCCCAATTGGTAAGTATGCAGTGAGAAATACAAATTTGGGGAAATGTGGGAAGAAGCTGGAGGATGGGAAAGCGCATCTCCCTTAAAGACACACTCTTACTCTCCCGTTTCTTTTGCCTTTTAACTGTTTAGCCGGTTTATGATATCTCTGAACTCCCTCCTTTTACAAAACTAATTATTCAGCCCTGGAGGAGGAGGAATAATCACTTCCTTTCACACTTTGTGACATTGAAGTAGCAAATGATGCCTGGCCTTAAGAAACAGTGGCTGGCTTATTTTTGTTTCTTATTTCATTTCTTCAGTATGCATGTATAATACAGGAAACAGTATATTTTGCTCTAGAAAGTGTTCATGAAATATTTTATTCCAGTCTGTCCCAGCCCTTCATTAATAAGGCTTGTAAAATTTATTAAGTGCTTCACGTGCCAGAGGATTAAACTGAGAGAAGCAAAATTTCAGTGAGGACTAAATTTCTTGTCCTCAAGCTCATTGCAGGCATATGGGAAAGAGACTCCTGTGGTTATTATCAAAAAAATATGCTGCTGTTCCCGGTCATGTCTTGGAGACTTGGGTTTTCATAATATGTTGTTGGCAATAAAGATAATACCCCTTTTCCCTTTGCTAGCTAAAGCAAGCAGTTTACAGAGGATTTTTTATTTTCTTTTTTTCTTTTTCTGCTGTTCGTTGGGAGCTTTCTGGTGGCAGTGAGGGTTGAGGGGTGGGATTCTGTTTCAGATACCTCTGAAATGATGAAGATTTCTTTATGTTGCTGTCGGTGATATTCATAGCTTCTCCAGGCAAGAACAGTGTGAAATTCACTGCATTGCTGTCTGTATTTCCTCCAGTGGCAGTTCTGAGCAGCAACATGTTTCACTAAGTTACCCTGAGCCACAGCAGAGGTCTGGAGCTTGTTTGTGCCCGCAGGCTTAGAAAGCCAGTGGTACGTTGGCTTATGCTTGATGCGAAACTTGCACAGCCATAAGGTTGAAAGATTTACTTTTTGTTTAATGACAATGCTTACAATGTAAATAAGATCTTCAGAGCAAAGACTGTGTTTTCCGGTCTTTGTATGTCAACACAGGATTAGAGGGCTGCAGTAGTGTAACTAATAGTAACGTAGAAGCTCCCAGCTTCCTGCTTGGTAAAGGGCATTTTTCCACCTTTTGATAGTGTATATAATGCAAACACTTTATATTTGTATGTATCCATGGCGCATATGTTTCGTGTGGATCTGCTTTCTGGACAATGCAGCCTGTCTAATTGTTTGTCCAGCAGTTGTAATCTGTTTTTGTGAGAGTCAGGCCAGCTAGTAGGAAGCATTGTGGTCATGTATGAACCTGGGAGCATGTTAGGGAGAGCTGGCCATTGAGATGCATGTGGCATGTAAGCAGTGCAGGAGTGTCTCCTGCTCTAAGACTGGCTCGGGTGGCTGCTGGACGGCTCCTTCCAGCCCCGGGACCTGCTGGCTGGTGTGAATCTCACACCAGGAGGGGCTGCGTGGGATGCACCCTGTGCCTGTCCCTGCCGACACGGTGGACCTGTGGGGTCTGCTGTCAGCCCCTGCTGCGAACCACTGCCGGTACCTTCCGGGCGCCTGGTTCCTGGAGGAACAGGGTATGTTTTTGTGGCTGTTGGATGTGTGGAAATTTCGCTGTGTGGCTCATAGGTCAGAGAAGCTGGCCACCCCTTCCCTAAGGTTCAGTAGACAGAATGCCACTGAGCTCCGTCTTATGCTGGCCTACAGAGGAGGTCGCCTGCGTTGTCTCTCCAACTGAATTTCAGTGCACATGGGAGTAAGAGTAAAGCAGGTAATACAGGAGGTAGTCTGTTTTTGTGAGAATCAGACTGGCTCATTGATATGCCTGTTTCCAAAACTGTTGGTTACCAACCAATTTGCTCGACAAGAATTTTTTGGTTTTGCAACTACCACTGCTTAAATAATAAGCTTTCTCTTCAACTATTTCAGTCATGTAGTGACATCAACATTTAAAAAAAAAACACAACAAAACACTCTAAGACTGAAAGTTACATTGTTCTTTGTCATAAATGTACTAACTTGAAATAAGTCTTTTGTGTCATTAACTTTGAAATCTGATGTGCAATTTAACTTTGCTTTGAAGGATCCTTTGGTGGTAAACCTCTCCAGCCCAGGACCCTTGACTTCAGCAATGTTCTTGTTCCTTCACAGCATGAGGGAGGCTGGAAAAGGTCCTCTTTCTCCCAAAGTGCTGTTCAGCCAGCTTTGTCAAAAGTACGTATTGTCAGTATCTTTTACTTGTTTATTTATTTTTAATTTCCAGTGATATGTTTCTAAGTGTTACATGTCTGTTGTCATTTCTAAGGTGCCATTAGATTTTTACCATGCAGTCCAGAAAATGTCTTCTTCGTGTTTTAAAGTTGCAGGGCTCCTTGTTGTGCTCCAGGGTTGTACCTGCTCTTCGTGAAACATGTGGCCCAGTCTATAAGCACTAACTTTCACTGGGCTTTGAACTGAGTGTGAGGAGGCAGAAGAGGGCACGGTAAAACTGAAGAAAATAGAATTACCTTTTGGGTTTTGTTTTATGTTAGCATAAAGCTGTGGTAATACTGCAAAGTGTATGTAGGTATTTTGAAAAAAAAGGGTAAGCTTTTAAATGGGAAACCTCTGCTATGATGTCTGACCTTGGCATCAATTCAAAATTAAAAAGGGTCTAACAAGTGAGGACTTGAAGCAGTACTGAAGTGGCATATAGCTCCAGATTGCAAAGAGCTTACAAGCCCTAAAGAAACTCCTGTTTCTGGACGTGGAAAATGTTTACAGTGGTGCTTTGTAGGTGCCTTCAATTATGATGCAAACAATCTTGCTTTTTAAAACACCTGTAGAAGACCTATTTAAAAGTTGATACAAATATTTAAATATTGACTTTACAAGTAAAAGAAGCTATAGAAGCAGAGTAACTGGAGGATGATATAGCTGAATTTCACATTTAAAATGATTAATAAAACATGCTAATTTATTTGCTACAATATTATTGCATGGAATTTTAAAGATTCTGCAGCAAGAGAGTTAGGAGGAAAGTTGCAGACTCCTTCCATGGCATTCCAGGGCAACCTCACTGTGCAAGCATGGGTTTAAAATATGGTATAAAGAAACAAAAGCTTTTAGACTAGAGCAGGGACAATTTAATTTTGATAAAGAAATCAGTTATTACTTTTTCTTTATCCTCAAAATTCAACTTCAGAAACTTAATGTATTTTTTCTATTGTACTTGACTTCCTTTTTATTCTTTTGAGCTGTAAAAGGAGATGTGTATACATTGTCCTTATAGTGATTTTGAGTGAAACAGCAGTGTTCTCTATTTAGCATTTTCTACCTGGAAGAAAAATATATAGGGAAGAAAAATATGTTGTTTCCTCACTCCTCCTCCTGTGTTGGGGCTGACTCAAAAGTGTGATTATAAGAACAAAATTCGGTCGAGAAATGGAAGGGAAATGATTAAATAGGAATAGTAGTTTTTTCTCTGTAAGTATTAAGGATAGAAGGGAAAAGATGATGTAAAACATGTTTTGAAGCCCACCTTAGCAAACTCATTGTAAAATAATCACAACACGGTGCACTTCAGATGGCATTGTATTTTTGATGTGATAGCTATTTTGCATCTGCTCTGTGTGTGTTTGTATTTGTATAGTCAAGTGATGGCTACACAATATATCGGTATTAAATCTCCGATATCTAGTCGTTCTTTTTTTTGTTGTTGTTTTTTGATCTTTAAGATGGGCATGTACTTTAACTACCAGCTAAAATTGAAACATATTTTAATGTGGGCAGCAGACTTTTGTCGTTTAGACGTGTATGTCAGCTTCCGCCATCTCTTGCTTTCATCCCTACTTCTTATTTTGTTAGCCTTGCAGAACACAACTTAGATATAAATCCTTTACTAGCTCTGGTATGAATAACAGAAGTGTCAGCCACATCTTGTTAGCAAGACATTAGGTGTTCAGGGGCAGTAAGACGCTGCACAGGTATGACAGAAGATTTTGGTCTTTTGATTATTTTGTTATTGATGGTGACGTAAGCAAGAAAGAAGAAAAGGAGAATTTCAGCAAATTCATCAGTCTGCAGTGGTGGAAGTAGGAGAACAGGAAATCTTTATCTTTGCAAGCTGAATACATTTACTATATATTAACTTAAACAGTATGAGTGCAGTGTTCTGTCATGCCATTTTTACAAAGCCTTTTTTAATCTTTTAAAGTTGGCTTTCTACTCTTTAGCAAAGCTGAAATAAAAGAGAGAGCATGGCAAGATTGCAGGGGTCCCAGCTAGGAAGAAGTCTGTGTTGCTGCAGCATTCTCTGTAACCTGCTTTTTGAATCCTGCCAAGAAGTTGTGTTAATAAAGTAATCTTAAAGGCATGCACTACTTGTGGTCTTCACATGCATTAGCACAAACTCTTTTTACTTAACAAGTAAAGCTCAAACAGCATCTTTCCTAAAGAGGTGACAGGAGGCAGAACTCCATTGAAAAAAAAAAGTTTGTATTTCAGAGAGATATGTCGGAGAAAGACAAGTCAGTTAATTATTGGGGAGAAGGGCATGGGGAAGGACTTCTAATAATAATGTTTTGGTTTTATATATTTTACGTAAAAGTTTGCTGACTCCAGTTGTAACCTCGGTTTTGGGTTTTTTTTTAATTTATTCTTTCCCCATCACAGATCTTGCTGTCTCAGTCCCAGTCTACAGTATATGACCAGACCTTTTTTTCAGTAAAGAATTTATGAAGTAGATTGTACAGATAGTATAGGATGTACTTGTCTGATATCAGGACTTGGACGCAGTGACCCAGGAATTGTCTTCCCAGTCCCAGTCTTTACCATAATATTATTTTGAGTAGTTGCTTGTAGCTTGCAAAACAGGGGCACTCACACTGAGTGGCCATGCAGAATATAGACATTTTACTTGATACTTAGTATAGTCACTTCCAAATCCTACCAGGCTTCTTAAAAATGTGAGTGGTTGAAATGTTGAAGCTGTCAGCAGGTGATGGTGTGCTGCTGTTCTTTATATACTTAGATCTATCTACTTGTCAGGACTGTTATAGTATGCTACCTAGCCACAAAGTATCACAGCAATTTCCAAATAACGTTTTTCTCATTTGTAGCAGAAGGCTGATCCTTTAAAAATGGTTACTTTTCCCTGGTGACACAATTGGATTATATATATAAAAATATAGATAAATTTTTATTAAATTGGTATTGATGAGTTTGGGTGGTTTTTTGTTTTTTAATCTCCTAGTTGAATGGTGACATATTTTTGTGTTGGAACAGTTGATGCAAGATATAGTAAAGGTAGCTCTATAATTTAACACCTGACACTTGCCCTCATTTCCAGTTCAGTGCTGCAATAACACTTCTGAATTTGATATCCAGAGTTGCTTTTTTGGATGTCCTTGTAGGACTACAGGACTCCACCTGCTTCAGATGTTGCAGTATGAGTTTGAATGCTCACATTTGAACTGGGCATCCTTACTCAAAAATTGAAAAGTGCTCAGTGAAAGAAGACCCGAGGAGGCAGGGAAGGAAGGAAGAGAACGAGTGGGCGAAGGCATGTAGAAATACAGCTAGGTATGGGCAGAGAGCCTGTAAAGAACGGGAGCAGGCGCTGCCTTGTTCAGCTGCAGCTCTGTCATGGCACCAGGTGGGATCCCAAAACCTGCAAGTGAGAAACTCTGCAAGTGGATGCATGTTTGCTGCTCAAAAGCAATAGGAGAACTGGGATGCAGTCCTTTCAACTGCCAACTGCGTCTTTAAGAGTCTAGGGAGATCACAGCGTGCAGTTCATCGTCTTGTGTATGAAAGGGTATTTGTGGTGCTTTTTTATTAAATAACAAAAGAAAAAAACCGATACTGAGTATTAATTTTATCAAGTGGTGGGGTAGCCAGGTTGAAGAAGGGGAGAAGAAGAAAAGAAATGGATGAGTCTTTCTATAGCAACTGTTTAGCGTCTGGTACTAATTCATCCACTGTTAATTTTGTTAGTGTTGCAGCTGTCAGATGTTTTGCGAGGACAGATTGTAAGCATAGCTACGGGGCCCTTCTGTTGGTTTTCCACTATGCTGAATATTAGGACTGCAGACTTCTGACTTATCTGGAGACTTAGTGACTAATGCAACACTGATGTATGAAGAGGACATAAATTTTATTTCCTTTATTTGTTATGATTGAATAATTTTATTGGTGGAAGAAAGCTTAGATTTGTGTAGCAAGTAAATGTTGCAGCATATAAGTGGTGAGTCCAGAAAGTAGCTACAGAATTTAGCTGCTTCAAACCTCCACCAAATAATTATTTATAGGGATATTATATTGGTACATTAACATGCAGGAAAAAATACTTGCCTAACAAGATTTTATTGGTGGTCACAAAATATACATAGGTCTTCCCTCCCCAAAGAGTATTCATTCTTCCTTCTCAGATGCAAAAAGTAGAACTCAAGACAGAGGTTTATGTGGGGCAGACAGAACAGAGATCATAGGCAGTTAGTTTTGGAGGGAAACCTAAACAATGCTTGGAGCATTCCACATTTCTGAGAGGAAATGCTAAGGGAAACTGAGGTAATGTTGTACAAGATTTAAGGGGTGAAGGAAGAAGGTTTTTTCTCATTAATTAGGAGTCTCTTTGAGCCTTTTCTTTTAAAATAATATTGCTGTAGATAAAAATCTCTTTTTAGAAAAGATTTCCAACTTGCTTATTTTTCCTATTGGACTTTTACCATTTAAAGATAATGGCAGCAGAACACACAGTTAATGTTTCCTTATCCAGTTGTGAGGGATTATTTTGGGTCCCTGTCATGCCTCCACATGCCTTGCTGATGGTGCTGCGTCATGTCAGGAGCTCTCTGACAGAGGAGATTGAATCTTGTCCATGCAGCAGCAGTTGAGAGATTGCACGTCTTTATTTCAGTTGACTTTGCCAGAGTTTCCTTAATTTTAGGAACAAGTTAACAAAGCTGGACGGATGAGGTTTATGGGTGCAAAGCAGATTAAATGCATATAGAAGTAGTGTGCATTGGCAGGAATCATCTGCACTTGGACCTGAGTTGTTTGTTCACTTCTTCCACTCAGGAGGAAGACCGGTGCAGCATTTTGGACAACACAAGTATTTGCAATGCATGTTGTATCGGTGAACTACAGGAAAACAATAATTTCATTAGGTACAGCGGAGGTGTATCCTCAGTAGCAATGTTCAGGTTAACCAGAATAGAACATTACAAGATAAAGCCAGTTTGGAGCTTTGGGGAGAGGTAACAAAAATAGGAAGTCTTCATGTCAAGAGGGACTTGCATATTGGGAGTTTAGACAGGAGAGGACATGAAAAGGAGGCATGACAGCAAGAGAAGACAATAAATTGTGGAAGATAAATTAGCTGTGCTTATTTAACTGCCCCCATAAGAGTTAAAGGAGCTGTCTGTGGAACTGGAAGGCAACAGATTTAGAGCCAGGGGAAAAAGAAGTCTTTTTTTTAACATTCTATAGAGCTAACCTGTGAAACTTGCTGTCACAGAGCACTGTTGAAAACGTTAGCAGGACTTAAAGGAAGAAGGAAGAATTAGACGTCCAGATAAAGAGAAAGCTTTTTTTTACAGGGACACAAGACCTCATGCATAAAGGCCTTCACTTGGCTACCAGCTGGTAGTCAGGAAGAAATTTCCCCAGACAGGTATTTCCATTACTCGGTAAAAAGAGCTCTGATGGTCAAGTGGGAAATGTCTCTGTTGTAGCATGTCAGCTATTATGGCCATTCAGAGCTACTTCTAACAAGTGCTTTTTGCTCAGGTACCAGAGATCTGGTGCATTGCAAGAAAGTGATGGTGTCTCATTTTCTCTTTTTGGGGAAGGTAAGGCAGAAAAAGATGAAAGAAATCAGCCAGCATGTCCAAAGGAGGGCTAAGTCCTGTCTATCCATGCCATCGAGATAGGCAGGACAGGCATGTCTGTTTTTATTTATTGGAGTCACATGTGGGGACGAGCCTGTGTTTGGTTGGGTTTTTTCCTACCAAGCACCTTGTGGTAGCAGAACTCTTCTGTCTGTGGGGCAGGTTTGAGAGAAGATTAATCATGGGGATTAATCATATTGTAGGATTTTGCTCTATTTTCTGTCATAGTGCTGCATATAACTTGGGATCACTAATGAGAACGATTGCTGTAGGAAGAACAAAACTTTTCATTCTAGCTATTCTGTAATGACAGTGAATAGATATTTTATCATATCACCAAGAAAGGTAAGTCCTGTGAATTGTGGAAACTTTTATAAAATGGCCCGTCGCATGCTTTTTTGTAACTTTCATTGGCAACTGATCAGTCTTGAGAGACTAACATCATCTGCAGATAAACAGAATTTCTTCTCTTAGGCATTTTACTTTGCTTCTCTATGGGGTGTTGCAGTATTAAAGGGGTTACTCTGCATTTTGCACTACTGGAAAAAATCAAAGAGTATGTTCTGTTTTCTATTTCCAAGCAATTAGTATTGTTTCTGAAGTTTTCCAAGGTATTAGGACATGTTCTGCTCAAAACCAGTAATTATTGAAAGGATGATTTTGGAGAGGATTTTTATTAGAGACATTAAAAGTATGGCAGTTCTGTGCAGTATGATTGAATGACTGTAATTGTATCCTGATTTTGCTTTTGAAGGCTAGCTTAATTTCCCTCAAATTAATATAAGATAGGAATTAAAATCATTAATACTTAGAGGACTGGGGGTTTATTTCCTTTAAAATTGTATGTTATTACGTAATTTTCATTATTAAAACATTCTAGGAAGTCTATCGTCATGAAAAAGTATTTCTTTAACTGACAGTCAAGCAATTATAACTGGTCTCCAGATGAGCAACAAGAAGCTAGATAAGTAGCATGCATGTAGATGTCACAGTTGTCCTTCACCACTTATGGCCATTAGCAGGAGTTCAACCTGTTCTGTCATTATCCTGCTGACACTGTACAACAGGTTGTATCGCATTGGCACTGGCTTCCATATGTCAGCACATCTGTGAGCGGTCAACTCAACCAACCATCTTCAAGTCCCCCACTTTTGCCAAGGATCTCGCTTGAAGCATATTTTCAAGGAGACGAGAGTGCACATCTTTTAGTTGTCAGATTTCTGTGTATCAGCATGGATTAATTTTTTTTTTTTTTTTTCCCTAATACTGGTTTATAAGTGTAGGAAGTTTCCAGTAAATGCATTGTGTGGTGTGAAATTCCCTCCCTCCCTCCTCTTTTATAATTGTTTTTTGATTTTCTTTTGTGGCTTCCCCCCCCAAACAAATGCGCCAATCTGAAATGTTTTTTCACAGAACACCAGATATTTAGAATTATATACAATGTTACATAGCATGCTGTGTATACGAATGACAGATTAACTATATGTTAATCAGTGTTACCAATGACATCATTTGTCAGTCCAAGTAAATGACTCAAACCTTACATAGCATCTCTACAAGTCACTTTCCCTGCCACTTCACTTTTAAAGTGGTAGCTGTTACATTCCTATCAACCTTGTTTCCATTAAAATTCAAGCATGTAGATTTATGTGAGGTTGGAAGAGGTTTTAGTACAAGCACAGAGAAGCCTAAATAATTTTGTCCTCATAGATGCACTATGTGCTAGTAAAATGAAAGACTGAGAGAAACGAAAAACTGCCATGGCTGAGTTCATTTTTTCCTCCTTTCATTTAAGCTAATAAAACAGTGTGGAACATATGGGTAAACTATTTTCCCTTGAAATATCATTTAGTAAATTAATTTTCATCTGAAATGATTATTGTATGTTCATCAGTGGGAACTGATGAAACCATAAACAGTAATGAAAGGTATGTGTGGGGCTTCTGAAGATCTAGCTCTGTGAGGTGTGCCTACAATGAAAAATCCTCCTGTAACAGTCATGGAGTTTTTGCTTGCTTCTTTGTCAAGTAATTAATTTTTCTTCCTTTTTACTATAATGTCTCTTGCACTGGCCCTGCTTCCGTGGCCAAAAAAACCCCAAATTTCCTATTAGTACCAGGATCCAGGTTCTGTAAATGCAAGGTTTTGTTTTCTCCCTATATACTGGAGCTATTAATGTGTGTATATTGAAGGAGATAGGCTGAATATACTCATTGATTCTCACTGTCTCAGGAAAACAAGAAATTTCTCATAAATAAAAGTAATGATAATACTGCGGCTAACTAACTAGGTTTCTCAGAACTGAACTGATTTTGGCATCTGGGTTAAAAAAAAAAAAAGATTCTTTGAGATTCCTGGCCATTCAATGAAAGAAACAGTAAGAAACTGTTTTAGCAAATTGGAAAGTGAGAATGTGTGTTCACATTCCTCTAAACACATGCATGCAGGTACATATGTTATTTATTTTTTTAATGTATATTGAGTGTTTTATTGCATCCAAAATAAGGGCCTAGTGCTTTTCAGAATGCATTTGGTTCTTATAATCAAATTAATTGGAAATAAAACATTTGGTATTAATAGAAGCAAACCCCTGCATTTTTATAGTACTAAACAAAAATATTTTTTAAGAGGAGTATTTCAAGTTTGAATTTATTGATTTTTTTTTTTTTTTAAAATTTGAAATTAATATTTTAGATTGACCGGCACATGCAAAAAAAAAAAAGGCTTTAGAAAGAATGCTAAAAAAAATCACCCACTCTGCTGATCCCAGATTTTGTAGTAAGCCTCATAATTGAGTAGCATCATTAAATCATTTTTAACTAGGGATATTGTCAACTTTGTCTCAAAAAGTAGATATGAAGTATGAATGTGAAAGTATCATATTTGTAAATGTGAACATGTTGTTTTGCATATGCAAGTCCAGATTTATTCCACTTAATTTTAGGCACTGACCTTAGATGCTTCGTTACCTTAGATCCTTCTCCAGTTACCTCCCAAAGTGCCTCCAGCAAGCAGTTCAAAACTGAGACCCGTATATATCACTGTCCTGCCTGTAGCCCAGGGCTGCTGTGCCCTAACTTAGCATCTTGACATCTCGCCCAGCGTTAGGTTTTACTGTTGTAGGCACGTTGCACATCTGATGCATTTTCTGATCACCTTTAATTTCTCCTGTCCATGAGCACAAATTTCTGAAGCAAACCTGAGGAGCTTTAGTGTCTGAGTGGGAAAGAAACCTCACCTTCAGGAACCCTAGAACAGCTGAAGAGCATGGCTGAGCAAGTAAGATCATTGTGCCTTGAGAAAATACTGCTATGTATTTACAGCTCGATGCACTGGTTAGCCAGAGCATGCAATCTGAGGCTGAAAATGAAAACTGGCTCAACATGCGCTTAATAAAATTGAGTAATCGAATAAGTGGTTCGTTTTTCTGGCTGCTCTGCCAGTTTGATAAAATTCCTGTTTGAGCCCTGCTCAGCCAGTTGTCTCCTGTGCTAGATTTTGGAAGGGGTGCACATGACTAGGCCTGCTTTGTGCTCTTCCCGTTGTGCAGCGAGAGCCACAGCTGCCATTTGGTGGCATTACTGGAAATGCAGAAAAACCTACCCTTTCAAATCCCATTTTAGATGAATCGGTCCAAGACTTTAATTAAAGATCTAAAGGGTGACTTGTCTGGAAAGACAGGCATGGTTTGGCCGGTTATAGTAAATGTGAATAGAAGTGTTCACATTTACTTAGTCTTATTTGGGGTTGCAAGAAGCTGGAGATCCAAATTGTTTGAGAAACCTTCTAGCTATGGTTATCTTAGTAAGGATAACGCCTTAAGGATCTATCCACAAACTCACAAGTGTATTTTGTAATTTCTGCGTAATCTGTGCCTGCAAAATGTGATATTTAGAGTATGTTGAGATGCTGTGAGTAGTGCCAAAGGGATCTAAGTTTTTGAGTAGCAGTGATTGAGACTACTGAATGCCTGGCTTATGAACAGATGCAACATTACCCCTGTGCAGTTGACGAAAATATCACTGGTGTAAATGGTAGCGTAGCCTGAAACAGGCGTTTTTCCTCTTTTGGTTTATGAGGATCATGCACATGCTGCTGGTGGTTTTTTTACGAGAATTGCCTTTCCTGTGGAGCCTTCGGTTTTTGTTTGTCCTGCGTAGTAAAGTGTTAACAGTACAAACTCAGCCAGTGCCAGCGTCCCTTCTGCGTCCTTGGGCTGACTCGCAAGCTGGCTCGTCTCTGCTGGTGCTGTGGCCAGACACCATGGAGGACAGCTCAGAGGACGATGTAGTCTGAGAGGACAAGGGCGACACCAGATGTGTGTTTTCCAAGGCATGTAGACCCTTTCCTTCAAGACTTTTAGTTTCTAGAGATGAAAAGTGTGGAAGCATGAAGATTTTTTTGTTGTTGCAGTCTTTGGTGACTTAGATCTCTGTTTAACCTGGGTAGCCAGTATATATTATTCTAGAAGGTGGGCTTGTAATCTGGGAATTTGACAGTCATTCGGTATCGCACATCCAAAAGGTAGTGACGTTATTATTTATGCAGAAGTGGTATCTTTTTCAGTTGCCGCTCTAATGCTTTTTGGCTCATGAGGATCTCGAAAAACAAAACGAAAAAACCCCTCCTTCATTCAACTTTATCGTAAAAAAGAGGGCTGTGGCACACAGTTCTACAAGAAGTTCTTATCACTTGCCTCACAAACAAAATCACAGCTGGAGAGCTTTCTCCTGCAGGCCACTTGACGCGCTCAGCCCGAGATGCTGCTCGCTGCCATTTTGGGGTTGGCCGAGGAAATCCCCGCGGGGAGCTGCCATGCAGAAACCGATTCTGGTGGGCTGGGGCTGGCGTATCTGCCACCCATGCTTACAGATGTGGCATGGAAATGAGACTTTAAAAGATTTTACCAAGGGCTATAAAGTTCTGATGAGATGGACCACACTATCCCCCGTCTTCTAAACTTGGATAGCGTGAGAAAAGAGCATTGCATCAGGATTTTCTCTTTAATGCTGGCTATCCAGATTAGTAAAGTAAACTAATGGTGATAGGAAACGTTGCAATACTAAATCACAATAACAGTGTAGATACTTTATGTTCTTCCTCGGGTTGTCCAGATAGCTTGTTTTGGTGCACTCAGAAATTGCAAAAAAGCTAGAATTTGTAATGTTTTTGTATTCAATATGCAGTGGGAGCAAAATACTTGATATACTTGGCTGTTATGATGGTTGAATCAGGAAGGTTCCTTTGAATTAGTGCAGAAGACTTGTGAAATTTCAACCTCTGTTATCTCAGATTTTTTTTCTCTCAAAACCAGTTGGGTATATGATTCCTGTAAGCAGCTTTGGGGGGAAAAATCAGACAATGTGTAGCCAATTTATTACCTGCCTTTGAAAACTTGATAGTTTTTGGAATCTGGATTCAAATATATTGTCTCAGTCAAAACAACTGAAAAAAATGATTGTCTCATTGGTTTCAGGCTTTTTCCATTTTAGGTATGAAGCTGTGTTTCGTTTGCTTCTGGTAATAGTACATGTTTTAATATGAATTTCAGACATGAAATATTGCAGTTTGTTGAACTGTAGGACAGAAGTTCGGATGTGCATATGGTGTGAGTTGATAATTCATGATGCTAAAAGGTACTTCTAAAGCTTCTGTGAAGCAAGTATACGAATAACTCTTATCTGGTAACGTAAGTGATTAACTCTTCCTACCAAGAAAACCTGTCCCAAACCCTGGCTTTTCTCATTAGCAATACTCTTAGAATGGAAATCCTATGTCTAGAGCATTTATCTCCAATACCTGTAATATTAATGGAAGAAATTCAGCATAAATAAAAACTGATTGAATACAGCGTAAATTACATATATCAGAATATCATATTATTACAGTTTTCTCTTATATTTTTTTAAATAGCATTTGAAATTCGTATGTTATGTGATGTTACTTATTTTTAGCGTATTTACCATCTTACTCATTGACTGTTCACTCAGCCAGTAAGCTGCAGATTACTGGATTGATTGACTGTAGAGCCATTTGGAAGAGATGGTTATGTATACTTCTGTTTAAGAAGTTAAGATATTCTCATTTCGATTCTGACCTGCAGTTCTTGGTTGTTTGATGTACAGCCTTGGCACTTCCATTTCAAGATCATCTTTTTTCAGTTCAGATTATAGTGCTGTTTCTGGTTTCCTATCTACGGACTGTTTTATGCACATTTGAGATTTCTTCTTGGTAGAGAGAAAGGTGAGGTAGCAGGGGGGAGGTTAAGCACTTTGAAAATCTTTCCCTCTCCTCTGTGACATTGGGACATACAGAAGTAGTGGTGTAGTCTGCCAGCAAAGCACTGCTAGCATGGGTGAGACTACTGGCAAAGCTGTATTTTAGTCAAGCCATCCCCCATAGGGTCAAAATGCTGCCCAGATGAAAGTGCAGCCTTGTTGGTGTAATTGCAACCACCACACCAGGAGCTTCCTAAAGCCCATTAGGTCCAGCAGGGATTGCACCTAACTGTACCCCTGGCATCCAACAAGAGTCTGATGTAGACACTGTCTCATTAAGAACCTCCCAAGGAACATTTAAATTCCTTACCGCTTCTTTCGTAGGGCTCCTCGATTTAAGGGGTTCCAGCAGCAGGACAGCCAGGAGCTCCTGCACTATCTGTTGGATGCGATGAGGATTGAAGAAACAAAGGTAACGTCTTTGTGTGTGTTTTTAAAGAACTTACTCGACTGTATGGTAAACTACTAGTCATTGCTTCAATGTTATTTGCGTTCTCAATCTTTTAAAGATGTACTTAATGGAGTAGGAGTGGCTATTTTTGTTATCTTGAGAAAAATAAGGACTATTTTGAAAGAGAATTTAATTATGTGGGTGTTGATATGTTAAAATTGCTGATTGGAATAAAAGTTTCAGTCAGCAGTAGAAAGAGTATGGTAAATAGATCATGATAAGGGCTTCTGAGGAGTCAAGAAAGTACAAGTAAAACCTGTGATCTAGCTGGCAAAGTGCATTTTAAAGCTTTGGGACAGAAATTAGCAGCTCCTAGCTGTGGGCCTGCCCATAATTTCCATTGAAATCTAGTTAAAAATAGAACAAAAATAAAATCTTGCAAAGTTTCTTGTATCTTTTGAAAGTGTGAAGAACTACTGGTTTTATAAATAAGGTGCTGCTTTTCATTATTTAAAATCTACATCTAAGTATGCTAAGTGTATAACCAGTTATATTACATTAGAAACGTCCCTGTGTGGTTTTTCTCATGTTTCTTTTCCTTTGTTATTTCTGCCTCCTGCATTGTTGAATACAAGAAAGTGTGTGTTTGCTTGCTCAAACTATTTTGACCATATCTGATTTCATCTGCCTGACTTAGTCTTGGAACTTTCTTTTCAGATGGTATTTTGGTAAATAGCCTTTTCTAAGTCTCGTCAAAAGGAGGTCCTTAAATGTCGTACTGACCCGTGTACTTCCTCTTCCCTCTCATTTAGTAATATGATGTATGTTATGACCCTGAGCTGAAATATCTTGGAGATGAGATATAAAGCTGTATCTGCACCCAGTTCCTGGCACTGGAATAGTGCTGAATGAATCCCCATCCTACAAGAATATTAATATATATTGGTCTTGTCAGTAGTACACTTGATCATAACCAGAACTGAACTACAGGGAGAAACATTGTCACGCTTACAAAATTAGGTGTTGAACGGGGCACGCAACAGAAGCAGCTGACTTCAGTTAAAAAACAGTTGTTGTGGTTTTGCAGTAGAGGGAAACTTTGTTATGTTACTTGTTGATTTTCATGTAATAAAAGGTGGAAACTATATTTGCTTCACAAATGAGGATTCACCGAAAGCAGAATTATTACAACTAAGCTTCTTCTCCAGTGGGTGATTGCACTTTCCCCTCAAGTCAGTCTCCTGTTTCACAAGTGAACATGCTATCATTATGATAACCTGCGTTTGCATTTGTCTTTTAAATTGTTTTGTTAGCGGTGACAGCTACAGTAGCACCACAAAAGAGTAATGGAAGATGGCGAGAATTTTAAGTGACCTTGCAGGCAGTAGAGTGTTTCTGCCACCCCATCAACAGGCAGGGAGAGGTTGGTCCCACCCTGCCCTGCAATTACACCCCTCTGCTGCCCTAATGGTGCATTACTGCAAACACGTCTTTATCACCTCGGGCTGCTCCGCCAGGGACAGGACTAGTAAAAGCTCCCAGTCTTTTTTTTTTTTTTTTTTTTTTTTAAATTATCCCGTGTTTCAGGTCTGTAGATGGTGTGACAAATGGCGAACGTCAGGCCTGTGGTGAGCGCCGGCTGCCAGGATGCAGGCAGGAGCAGCTCTGTCTGTCCGGCTGGGGAGGGCCTGCAGCAACGCGTCTGCCACCAGAATCCCATAGCAGGGGTTGCAGCCGCTAACCTTTCTCTTTCACACCACTTTTAAACTTTACTCTCGGAAGAGGGAACAGCCCTGCTGAAAGGGCAGCTGGCTGCTTTGCCATCCACTTGTGAGAGAGCTGAACACGGCTGTCTCCGCTTTTCTACCCCTACTGGGATTAATTTTTTTTAAACCCTAAGAGTTCTGATGAGAAATATATATGATATATAAGATGGCACTAGTAATAGGAACTAACAAAAAACTGCATTCCACTTTTGCCTCTTCTCCGTGGTTTTGTATCTCGTAAAAAGGCTTTCCAACATGAGCGTTGAACTTTTTCCTGTCCGTGCTAAAAGAAGTTAGAAAGTGTGTATGTACACAAGTGGATTTTTTAAGATAAAAGCTTGTTGATGCTACAGTGAAGATGACATAGTGTCTGCTGTTTCCAGCAATGCGGGCCAGAGATGGTTTCACACCGGGGCCTGAAGTGGCTGAACCCTGCTGCTAATTGATTAATGTCTGCTGCCACTGTCGGCAGCACCCTGCCCATTCAAAGACTATGTCTTTCTTTGACCTAAATAAATGGTTCAACGCGCTAATCCCAACAAAAGGGTTGCTTATGGCCCTAAACCCATTTATGGTGCTCAACTTCATGAATTACCTATTGATTAGTCCTTTTAGTATATTGTTGGCTTTAAGATGAACAAAGCTGAGCTCGGGGCAGCGGGACTTAATTCACAAGCCAGGT
Source organism: Balaeniceps rex (assembly GCA_013401315.1). NCBI lineage: Eukaryota > Metazoa > Chordata > Aves > Pelecaniformes > Balaenicipitidae > Balaeniceps > Balaeniceps rex. The sequence goes on along the minus strand of VYZW01054284.1, from coordinate 8,926 downwards.
CACATACTCATCAGGTAGGAGTATGACTTGGTCTGATGGGTGCCTGAACTGGAAACCGAACCTCCAACGCTGTCTGTCGTCTTAACTCTTTTGTAATACATGGCTTGAAAGTGTTATTTGCTGCCTGCAAACAAGAGTTATTTATTATTCTTCTCCTGTTAGGACATAGGGTTTGAGCTACTTGCAGAAGGTTTGGTGTCGCTATTTGTCTCTAGAATGGTACTTTGCTCTAAGTGTGACTTCAGTGACACATGTAATTGTAAATGTCATTTGCACACCAACATGAGAGACTCATATGTGTTACTAGAGTTTGTGGATTAGAGAGCCAGTACATTTGCCAGGAAAAAGGGAAACGCGCATCAAGCATGCTGCAGTGTTCTCTGGCCATGGACCTGATGCAGCCTCCGGCTTCCCGCTCCGCAGCATGTCGGAGGTTGGGCTGAGCCACCTTTTGTACCAGCCTGTGCAGTTCTCTACAGCTCACCTGTAGGAATTAGCTTCTTTCTGATTCTTCTTTCAAAAATGTGATTTTTAGGATTGTTTGAGCAAATGTTCATGACGTTTATATGGATTCATAAAAAGTTTTGTCTCTCTCCTAAGGTTTTCTAACATAACTTTGAAATGTGTGGTGTTAGAAAGTAAACAGAAGTAATTAAAACCCCTGCCCAAACACAGTCATTGAAGTCTGGCTATTGAAAGATACTTAGCTGCCTTCAAGTACTTTGTATCGTAGTCAATCAGTAATAGTCCATTTTTCTTCAGCACCCCTCCCCCCCTCCTCGTGGAAGAAATGGAAAATACTTGTTCACTGAAAATCTTACAGTTTTTTGATAACCTCTCGAGTGCTCTACAATGGCTCCCTTTTTAAGGGGAGGAAATTTTTGGATGGTTACCTACTAAAGTTAAGCTCATGTAGCTTTGACAGTGTTAGTGAATCACAACAGTAGTTTTGAAATATTAAATTATGCTTACTTTATGGAAATAAGAGTAGATAAAATCTAATCATATATTAACAGTTTTTAGAACGTTTACACTTAAAATACTTGCTAAATGTTTTGTTTGTTTTTTTTTTAATTGTAGCGTATACAAACTGGTATCTTAAAAGCATTTAATAATCCAACTACTAAGACAGCAGATGAAGAAACTAGAAGAAAAGTCAAAGGTATGCAACTCTTTATTGAATACTTTTGAAGATGCACAAGTTTTTAGATACCATTTTCTTCAAAACTGACTATTGTGAACAGCAATCCCGAAGTACTGTAGTTACAAGACTTTTATTATGTATTATTCTAGCGCCACCTAGTGAATATCTAGAGAGTTTAGTATGTGCTGACTTGCATCTTTGTGTGCAGGATAAAGTCTTCCCCTGTATTAATAATGCCTTTTGTAATGATAGGTAGAATTTAATTTTGTTTTATAAAATAGTTTGCTGCCATCTTCAAGTTTGTTATATAGCCACAATTATTGTATCACTCAGAGAGGCCACTTACCATAAACAAAACTGATTTCTGTCAGCTAACTGATACTGCGAGCACTCTAAATATGATTACAAAGCCAAGATAGGAAGCTGTTTCAAAAGGCCTGTTTTCAAAACAAGAGGGTTTTAATTATTTTTTCTGTGTGTCTCTTTATGCAAAAGCTCTAATTTTGGGGACTTTGTTTTAATTAAAGTCTTAATAATGATTAAGCTGTTTTGAAAGTCACCCTTCCCAAATCTGCAACAGTTAAGGCATAGAGACGTATTAGAACAGGCTTTTGTCTCCTTTTTTAGAGTTTTATAGTTTCAAAAACCATTTAGAAAGGGTAACAACCGGTCTTCTACCCCAGTGTCTGTATCAAGGCAATACAATATTAAGTATTGAAAAGAAAACAGATTTTATTTAAAAGGCTTCTTCTTGAGAGATACAGTATTATTATTCTGTTACAGTAGGTGGGGAAGGGAAGGATAAAAGGGAATCGTATCACTAAAATATTTTAAAATGTTGAGATAATACAGTATTTGATGTATTAGTTATTGTATTGTGTTCAAAACGTTTTGAATATGTTTAAAATTGTGCTTTCACAATAAATCTTAGAAAGAATTTTGTTGTACTTGTAGTGTGGCATTGGATCTGTTATTTTTCACATTTAAAAAAGGCAATGTTTTTTCAGCATATGGAAGAGAGGGTGTGAAGATGAACTTCATAGATAGGATCTTTGTTGGTGAATTGACTAGCACTGTCATGTGTGAGGAATGTGAAAATGTAGGTATTCTGGACTTTGGTTTGATGTGGAATAGATCACATACTGGTTTGATTACGTTGTCTTGAAAGTATAAAATTGTATTGCCAATTTTATACTTGTTTGTTTGTTTGTAAAAAACCAAGACTTTATTGAAAGTTTCTCATTTAAAATGCTTTATTCCTTCTTTAAAGCATTATTCTCCCAAACCTAAGAAGAGGAGTCCTTTGAATTCAAAAAGGATTCAAGTACTGGGCTTGATTTTACATCAAACTTAAGGCTGGAGGTTCCAAATTCTATAATCATCTGTGTTACACCCCAATTTTATTTGATATTTTTAAAACACCTACCTATCTTAAAATTTAAATCCTCCTGCCTACTCCTCTGGGCTACACCTGAAAATTGGGAATTACTTACTTTGAATTAGTATGAGTGGGGAAATGCTAAAATTACTTTCTTGTTTCTTGAAGTATTTTTGATAATTAACATAATAACTCTAATGAACAGCATAATCCTTTCATATTTAATATTACTGACATTTCATCATAAATGCTTTCCATGATCCTTATAGTTTTCTTTAACTTTGGAAGAGAAAAAATCTTATTTGCATGACTTTTATAATTGAATGTTACATTTGTGTTTGGTTTAAAACATTATATTTCATATTATAGAGATTAAGTAAATCAATCAGTCTGAATAATTAAGCACAGTCCTGCAGTGCCAGGTAAACTTCCCTGTGTATGATGTGCAGATTACACTTCAATGTGCTACTAGTATCAATGAAGAACTTCGACTATATACCAACTAGAGGTTGTATGTGTTTTGTGTCTCTCACTTATTTTTGCTGGATTCTTATATTCTGCCTGCACAGGACTTGGGACTTTGCTAGCTGTAGCCCTTTGAGCAAGAGTTTAGCATTTGCTTTCCTTTGCCTGCATTGGCAAAGATATTTTTTACTAATGTTTGTTCATGCAAACTCACTCTTTAGAGGAACCCCTGTTTGAACATCGCTCCTCAAGCAGTCTGTCCTCATAGTTACAATAGGTTTGATCTCATTTATTCCTTTATTGGAACCTAAACCATGCTGAGTCCTTTGCACAACAAGTGAAAAATAAGCCTGCAGTCCATATCAAATGTTGCAGTTGGAAGATAGGGTCACAAATATAAGAGAAGGGCAAGGATGACAGTAATTGAGGGCATGACTGTGTTCAGTAAGTTACATGTACAACATGATTGTTATGGTTTTTTTAAGGCCTTGTTTTTCACAGTCTTTCCAGAGGTAGGATAAGACAGTTTTGGAAGGAATTTGAGAACGGCAAGGGAGAGAGCTTAAGAAACAGGCTTGGAAGGGATGTTCTAGCCATAAAGGCAGATGGGAAGTGCTGAGGGAGAATGTCTTTTGGTATGATTTGCCAGATAGTTCCAGTTTCAGCTTAGATTTTATATGGTTTATAGATGACAAAATAAAACTCCAGTAAAGAACAGAAGTTTTTTTTTTTCCAGTCCCCTTTTCTCCAGTAATTGGATTTATTTTAACAATTACTAGTGTATGTTATGGTGTGAAAATTTCTAATAAAGCTTTTGGCTGTAACCAGTAAGCCTGACTTAATCTTTTCTGAGAGCATCAGTTAGAACCTGTCATCTAACTGTCGTTAACCAGTCCTTGCTGCTTAACAGTGTACGAGGTCAAACGCCTGCACAAAAATGTCCAGGATCAGGAAACTCTAAAAGTTAGCTTTCTGCAGAATTTACCATCTAGAAGTCCCACATGACTTGAAAATCTGTTCGGAGCTCAGAGAAACTGAGCACCACACTGCTTCTAGGTCCAGTTGGTGCCCGGATGAATGGCCTTGCCCTTTACATCTGTATGCTGAGATTTTGTGCAGTGTTAGAAAGAAAATTGGAGCTAACTCAAAAGAAAAAGGAAAAATGTTTTTTGAAGTTCTTCATTGTAGTTTGATACATCTTTCAAGTAATTAGCTTTTTGTATAGTTTCTGATAATTTGATTTTAAACGGGAGCTATGCGCTAAACCCGTATATTGTTCTTTGCATTTAATATGCATTTTCTCTTTTTCTTCAAGATTTCAACAGTAAAAGAACCTTTCATTGATCTTTCACTTCCTATAATAGAGGAAAGGGTAAGAAACAGAATATGTAATAACTAACTATTGCTTCCAGTGGATTGTTTTTACATACCTTTATGAAGATGGTTATGTATATACACAGTTTTGATTTCAAGCCTAAAAATGGATGCTTGTCCATAAATACATGTACTGTCATACTGTGTTTGACAGTATATATTTATATATACACATAAAATTATATGATTTTATGTGTATATATACACATATATATACATATATAGACATACAATGTCATAAGTACATATATTTTTTAGGTAGTCCAAACTTTGAACAAATGACCACTGTAATTTACAGTATATGTAGGTCTGAGATTAGTTTAATTTAGTAGTATTTTTAGTATATACTTATGTGAATAGAATGACTGTAGACTTTTTTTGAAGGTCCAGAAAGTTAGATTCTAGCCTATTGGTTTGCATCTAGAGAACTGAGTCCCTTTGGACCGAAGCGTACTTGCGGGATGAGACAGTGTAAAAATGGATAGACTTTGAATGTATTTATTCTGGTGTTTTCGGCATAAACAGTTCACAGAATGCTTCCATTAGCTGCAGAGAAACTGTGTTCCTTTGAAGGCATATACTCTGGTTTTGCGGGACTTGGGGTTTTCATCTGAGAATAGGGGGATGGGTTAGGAGTGGTTCTTCCCCCATCCTGCATATATTCATGTATATTTAAGGGAGAGAATTTAATATTTAATCGTGTATAAAATGTACTTGTCTCCAAACACCAGTTTTGTTCATAATAAATTCTTCATCTTTGTCGCTGCACAGAGTGCAGATGTCTGTGGGAATAGAAGCTTTAAGAACATTTTCAGTATCTGGGCCCCTGTGCTTCCTGGCTCACATGGGTAACATGGGAACTTATTGGGTTCCGTCTGAGAGAGAGCTGTGGTGGCTTTTAGCGATCGCTGCAGTTACTTGAGGACGTGCATTACTTTATGGTCATCTCTTTCCTTTATAGTCTAGATATGCTGCTGCCATTAATGTGATGGGGGATGTGCGGCAGCTCCTTCATCACGTCATAAGGTGGTAGGCAGCACCAGAGGCTGATTTATGGGGAACTATGTCCCCTTTGATAAATGCACATCTCCGTACAGCTACGCATGTACTTACACAATACTAGAATAGATTATTCGGTATGTATTCTGTACAGGAATTTTGTATCATTCCTGTGTCTTGTGGCTCTCAGTTGATCTTTCAAAGATGTTGACAGTGAATTTATGATAAATGAAATTGGAAAGTAGTCTTATACCACAATTCAGGGGCCAGTTAATTGGATTTATGTAGGTTACTATTGTCTAAAGTAAAGGAAAAAACCCCACCTACATTCATCTTTTCTGTAGGTTGCAAAGGAATACAAAATTGGCATATTTCCATTCCTAATTTCCTGTCTAATTTCTTAGGTTGCAAAACCTGTGCCTTTGGGAAGAACAGGTAAAGGTAAAAGTGTACAAGAGGCTGATCTTGGTCAGTATAACTGTTCTTCTATCACTGCACTGAATAATCAACCCAAAATTGTCAAGAAACACGCTTTAACAAAAGATAAGGTAAGAACTTAAATACTCACACTAACCAGTCATCTTGAGTTTATTCTGAAGTTTCTAGGGCTACAGGGGTGGGAATTTTGACACCTATCAATGGGGGTGTGTGTATACATATAGCTGAGATAGACTTGTTTTAAAATAGTTAGGTCAGTATTAGAAGTGTGAGAAATTACAGCCACTGGGAACCATTTAGTTTTCAGTTGCAGGGTTTTGTTTGTAAGGGAAAAAAATCTGCAAGTTAGTTTCAATTCATGTTGCTTTTGGTTTTGTTGACTGCTTTTCTTTTGGCATCCTCGTAGTTTGTTTCTGGTTACAATCACGAGAACTGTAATGCTAGCTAAGAGAGCAGGCAAGTCTGCGTTAGTGCCATCCGAGGGATTAGTTGGCAGTGGGTACAACAAAAATAGTACAGCCAGCAGAGACTCTTGGAGACTGAGAGCACGGTTTCCATGATCCACTTGGCCTTCAGCAGCCTGAGGGCTGGGGAGCTCGGTTCAGCCCGTCTCCAGTGCAGCCTCCTAATACAGTTCTTTCTGATGGAGGCAAAAGGGTTCTGCAAATATGCCAGCCCAATGGAATTGATTATTTGTATGTATTAGTGTTTACAGATTAAAAGAAATCTGTAATAATTACTGCGCACATATATTATTGCTAATGATATATGTTATGATATATTGTTGCTGATATATTATTGTTAATGAAACATGACAAAGGCTTTCATTGTCATTATTGTCATATAATGTCATTATATGTCATATACTATCATTATTAACATTCTTTTTTTTAATAAGCTTTATCATCTGTGTAGGGTTATGTGGCCAATTAGAATCTTAATAGTAGTGTTAATACTGATACATAAAACACGATTACTGAAATGTTTTCAAAATTAAGAAAATAAAATATAGTATGGATTCAATAAACTAGGCAGACTAATATAAAGGAAGCAGTAATTCTGCTTTCGATAAGAATGGATGAAGTGACCTATGAAGTATGTTTGTCTAATTGGTGAGGCTTTGTGATTCTCCACTCCCCCTCCATCTTTTCAGACATGCATTTATCATTATTTTAGACTTTTTTTGAATGGTTTTCAGTGTAATATATCTGTTCCGCAGTAAAAATTCTAATGCAAAACAAACAGTTGTTGAATTCAATCAGTGTTTGTTGATGTTCTGTGACTTCAGTTCATCAGTTTGTATGTTTGCTTGTGAAAATGTGGGGTGGTTTTGTAGGCAACAGAGTACCTGAACACAGGTTGTTAGGCTTTTCTCCTGAAATGGAGAGCTTCACAATTTTAAGAAGTTTTTGACTGCTTTTTGCATAATACACCTGAGCACTAGCACTAATTTCAGACAAGTTCCTCTCCCTCTTCTCTATTTATAAAGCAAGCAAGCTTAACTGAGACAAGAAATGGTCTCATGGAAAACAGTTTTGGGGGTTTCTAATGATTTTTGTTGGCATTTTATTCTTTTTTTGGTAAACTGTTCACTTGCTTTTAAGTTTAAGGACTGTAATTATGAAGTCATACATTTAGTATAGGTTTAAACTGTTTAAGAAAATATCCAGGAATATTTTTTGTCTTTCACATGGCCTTCATTTGGACTGAAGTTCTTGCTTAAAGTTTAAAACTGAGTATGTGCTTGAGGATTCTTCATGAATTGAGTCTATGGTATACATTTAAGGGATAGACTGAAAAAAGTTCAGTG
>VYZW01054283.1:2108-21719 GCA_013401315.1 Balaeniceps rex | reverse complement strand
CTCAGTCTTTCATAGTAAGACCAGTTGTTCTTGGGGTACTTGGCCCCCTGAGCTGGAAGACAGGGAGCAGAATGAAGCCCCCACAATCCAAGGGGAAATGGTTAGTGACCTGCTACACTACTTAGACCTACACAAATCTATGGGGTCAGACAATATCCACCCAAGGGTACTTGAGGGAGCTGGCAGAAGTGCTCACCAAGCCACTTTCAACCATTTATCAGCAGTCCTGGCTAACCAGGGAGGTCCCAGTTGACTGGAGATTACGAAATGTGACACCCATCCACAGGAAAGGAGGATCTGGGGAACTACAGGCCTGTCAGTCTGACCTGGGTGCCGGGGAAAGTTATGGAGCAGATTGTCTTGAGTGCCATCACATGGCACGTACAGGACAACTGGGTGATCAGGCCCAGTCAGCATGGGTTTATGAAAGGCAGGTCCTCATTGACTAACCTGATCTCCTCCTAGGACAAGGTGACCCACTTAATGGATGAAGGAAAGGCTGTGGATGTTGTCTACCTAGACTTTAGTAAAGCCTTTGACACCATTTCCCACAGCATGCTCCTGGAGAAACTGGTTGCTCATGGCTTGGACGGGTGTACTCTTCGCTGGGTAAAGAACTGGCTGGATGGCCTGGCCCAAAGGGTTGTGGTGAACGGAGTTAAATCCAGTTGATGGCTGGTAACAACTGGTGTTCCCCAGGGCTCAGTATTGGGGCCAGTTCTGTTTAACATCTTTATCAATGATCTGGACGAGGGGACTGAGTGTACCCTCAGTAAGTTTGCAGATGACATCAAGTTGGGCAGGAGTGTTGATCTGCTTGAAGGTAGGAAGGCTCTGCAGAGGGATCTTGGACAGGCTGGATTGATGGGCCAAGGCCAATTGTATGAAGTTCAACAAGGCTAAATGCCAGGTCCTGCACCTGGATCACAACAACCGCATGCAATGCTAGAAGCTTGGGGAAGAGTGGCTGGAAAGCTGCCCGGCAGAAAAGGACCTGGGGGTGCTGGTTGACAGCTGGCTGAACATAAGCCAGCAGTGTGCCCATGCAGCCAAGAAGGCCAACAGCATCCTGGCTTGTATCAGAAATAGTGTGACCAGCAGGACCAGGGAAGTCATCCTTCCCCTGTACTCGGCACTGGTGGGGCCACACCTCTAGTACTGTGTTCAGTTTTGGGCCCTTCAGTACAAGAAAGACATTGAGTTGCTGCAGCATGTCCAGAGAAGGGCAACAAAGCTGGTGAAGGGTCTGGAGAGCAAGGCTTATGAGGAGCGGCTGAGTGATCTGGGGTTGTTTAGCCTGAAGAAGAGGAGGCTGAGGGGAGACCTTATCGCGCTCTACAACTACCTGAAAGGAGGTTGTAGCAAGGGGAGTGTTGGTCTCTTCTCCCAAGTAGCAAATGATAGAACAAGAGGAAATGGCCTCAAGTTGTGCCAGGGGAGGTTTAGATTGGATATTAGGAAAAATTTCTTCACCAAAAGACTTATCAAGGATTGGAACAGGCTCCCAGGGAAGTGTTTGAGTCCCCATCCCTGGAGGTATTTAAAAGACATGTAGATGTGGAGCTTAGGGACGTGGTTTAGTGGTGGACTTGGCAGTGTTAGGTTTGCGGTTGGACTTGATGATCTCAAAGGTCTTTTCCAACCTAAACAATTCTATGGTTCTATGATTCTATGTACTCACCCCCTTTTTGAATCAGCTCTGTTTCAAGAGAACATTATTCCAAAATCAGTAACACTAAGACTAAGAAAGAGACAACAAACCCAGCTTGACTGAGTAGTTCTTCAATACAGGGACTCCAGTAATAATTCTACCCTAGGCACCCCTTCTTCCTTCAAAGGTCTGATATATTTTGGACAAAACATTCATTGGATAAAAAAGAAAAAAGAAAGACTAATTGAAGAAGGAAGAGGAGCTTGGAATCCCCACCACCTCGGCAACTCTCCTAACCACTAAGGTGTTTTTTGTCAACGTATTTCTTTTCCTCCCACCAAATTTTCAGATCTTTTTTGAACTCAGGAAAAGCTTGAAAATTATATTGCAGGGCTGCCTGGCAGTAAAGCATTACTAGAAACTTATAGAGTTGAAATACTGTCAGAAATAACTGGAGCTGTAGTGAAATTCTCCAAGCTCAGTGTTAGAATTTTGACCACTGAAGTGAGAGGGTAAGTGTTGCTACTTCATTGAAATAGAAAAGATTATCCTTGGCAATGGTTTTAATTATAGTTGAGACTACAGATATCAAGTGGAAGGAGATATCTTCCCTCCTGCCTGAGTTCAACAGTTGAGTTTAAGGAAGTGGTGGAGATACTCCTATTCTTAGAGGTTTGCAGCTGGTTAATTGAAGCGTTTACTTCTCTGCCCTGCTTTCCCACCCCCACCCCCCATTTTATGTTCATTTGAGCTTGCAAGTTTACTTTCATGGCCTCTTTATGGATTCTAGGCAATTTAACCTCTTGTCTGCACTGTGGGGACTAGGCACCTGGAAGTTAGATGCTCAGCTTTGCTATCCCTGCTCTTCCCCGAGTTCCTAATTGGATCCAGCTTTTTATCTTGCTCTTCTTTTTTGCTATTTCAGATGCACAGTGTTTATTCAATCACTGTTTAATTCAGAATGCATCAAATATGATTTTCACAAGGAAGTCTCATGTTTTGAAGGAGAAATTGGAAGGTTTTCTTGGTATGTGTGAACCACACTGACTACTTCTGTAGACAGCCACTAGCTATCTCTAAATCTAAAAAGAGAAGAAAATTCAGGGTAAGGCATTTACAGGAAGCACTGCATTTCCTTTACCTAAGAGATTTTGATAATTAAAAATTTTCAGTGTATTTATGGTTTTGGAGCAACTGGTTATGTTATATTGGTTTTGGGATGATTCATCTTTGTGCACTGTGGGAGAAAAGCAGTGAAATTTAAAAGTGAAAAACCCAGTTAGCATGCTTTGTTAAGGGTAAACGAAGACAAAATAATACTACTACTAATAAGAGCTCTCTTCAAAGCAGACAAATAGCTCCCAGAATTATTTTAAAGCTGCAGTATCTAATGTAGACTGTTACACTTCTTTAAAAAGAAATACATCTGTTATCTTCTGAGACACTACAAAAAAGTTATTTAGAAAAGACGAGGAAACATTCCAACAACAACTAAGTACAGACTTGCAAATATCCAGCTGTTCAAGCTCTCATTTACTTCAGTAGATAATCTGGACAGGAGAAGTTAGTAAACCCAAGTATGCTCAGACTATTTAATTTTAAGGGGATTATTCAAGTAAAGTGTATTTAAATGACATGGTGAAATAGGTAAAATACACTTAGAAATAAAATGTAGAAACCAGAAACATCATGGCTATCAGAGCACTGGATGTGCTGCATATTAAAGACAACCATAATGAATTAATTATGTGAAAAGTTCCTCAGAAGTCATTTTTACAACATGTAGAAGATGACAGCAAGGAAAGGAAGAGGGGTAACAGAGAATTATGAAAGTGGTACTGGATGAAGATAGAGTTGGCCAGGGAAAATGACTCTGCATTAATTCCTTTGTAAATTACTTTAAACTCTTGTTTTCCATCCAGTTCCATCCTAGCTCTAAGGTTATTTTAAGGACTAACCTACCCATTTTGAAAGAGACAGAAGAGAACACTAGAAAGGAGAGAAGGTGAAAGAGACAAACATTGAGGGGAAAATAATGGGACACGTTGTTTCCTGCAAACTAAGCAAGTGACACCATCTAAGCAGTATAGAGAAATACAAGCAATTGTTGTCATCTTTGGTATGTTCTGCTGCTGCCTTCTTGAGAAGTTTATAAATGAATAAAATAGCTAGGGGCACCTGAACTAGGTTATATTAGAATATTAAACTCGATTAAATGAACTATGTATGAAAATAACTTTGGGGCACAGAATCACTGTCAGCTCTAAACTATTCTCCCACAAACTTAAACCAACATTTACACTGAAGGAAAAAGTGAAAGCTATGCAAATGTGCATGAAAATATAATCTGGAAACAAATCCAGAATTACATTAATTATAAATTACCTATATTGAGTTAAGATAATGGATTAACTTGGTTTAGGGAACTTCTGTTAACTTTGAGTCGTGTAAAATTCTTGACCAGTTCTTAACTGATGTAAAATTCAGTGGATTTGATTTTTTCATATCTGGGCAGATTTGCAGTTCCTAAATTTGTTTCGGACTTTGCACTTGAATGAACTCAAAATGAAGCTTACTCCTTTTAAATGTAAATCACTGAATAACAGTAGGAGGCTGGGCCAGCACAGCCTCATACTGACTCTTATGCAGAGCAGATTGGGAAATGATAGGCTATTGCACAGTAATGTTTGTAAACTGTGAATCTTTATTAGGGGAACAAGAAAGTACAAGACTAGTAGGGGGATCAACAGTGTAAGGAGGTCAGGGAATAAATTTACATTTCAGCCACACACCCGCTGATAAGGCTGTAAAATCCATGCTGTGGGAATGACTCCTTTTCAGTTTTGGCATTATATAAGGGATACGGGGAACCTTCATTCATGCACCACCATCAGCCTTCCAGGGCTGGCAGAAATTCATTGTAATTTTCTTCTCCAAGGTAGCAGCTCCTCACTTGCATTTATTCTGATGGCTGACAACAAACACACATCTTCTGGTATGCTGTTAACTGTGAAGAATCTAATGAAAGTGAGGTCATTTTGCAAGCTTTTGTGAAAAGCAGTTGGAAAAGGTCTGAGTTATTGAAAAAGTATTTATAGGATTGCTTCTAATTAGATTACACAGTTCTCTGGGGAAACACAAAACTGTTGTGGTTTGACATTTTGGCCCCACACACTGCCATGCAACCACGTTTAGCAAAAAGAAAATTTCCCCAGGATGAATAAGACATGTCTCAGGAAGAAAGTGCATTGGTGAGAGAAATGTGGATTAGACTTCAGTAAAGCCAGATTTTTAATCGGAAGATGTAACTCAGATGACTTCAAAGCTCCATAAAAGAGGCTTATTATTTAATTTAAAAATGAGTGTTGAAATAGTAGGGTTTTATTTTCTAATGAAAAGATTTTAATGAAAAAATGGCTGCATTTTTTAGCTTTTCATTATTGCTGGTATAGTGTTCTTTAGCTCATTCTAACTCTTTTGATATCCCGTAATTCATTTGTGTGGATTGCAGTGTATTAAATGAGAAATGCAGTGCTGATCATTTTGGTTTTCATCCCCTTTTGTTACAGTCAACAGATGAGGCAGACATTTTCAATGATCAATCAGTGCCAATTTGTAAAATTATTTAAGCTGTTTCTGCAACCTGAATGCCTGATTTTATTCAGAAATAATCCCAGAGAAAAAAGAAGTAGAATATAAGTATTTCTAAAGTGTCTGTCTCTTTTGAACATAACTGCTTCCCTTGAATCGGAAAAAACAATGATATCAATTAGAAGGCATAGTCAATTACCATAACATTCACTGGTTTGATTAGCATATCCTACCTTTAGAAAAGACTGTGTCTGGAGTATTTAAGGAATTATCTGGTAAAGATGCAAGTCTTACAATGGAATTCTGGAATTTCCAAGATTTAGACTTTTGCAAGTCTCCCTCCATGAGCTAATCCTTTAAAGACTTTCTGAGAATATTTGAGCTGGTGCCTTCAGTGCTAACAGCAATCAGCTCATCTATCATAGATAACGTAGGTCACCAGGCTACCATTGTTCTGTCTTCCTGATACAAATACTTGTATCAGTATTTGTAACAGCTCTATTAATAAATGGGAGGTAGAATACACTGAGCACCACCATAATGATTGGTCCCAATCTGGGAAAGTGGTGTTGTGTTAGACAGACATCTGCTCCAAGCTGCTTAGGAATCAGAATGAACTGACTAGGACAATATCCAAGCAAATGGAAATAGAAATCCCATTTCTAAAAATAAGTTTTTTAAAAAAATAAGTTTTCAAATCAAGAGAACTGTTCTGTTAATTTTGTTTTATTGATAAAGTAAAAAACATAGGGCAACTCCTGAGTCTGCATTCAGGTAGTTGATTGGAGATGATGGAGGAAACTCTGCAAAAACATTCTTGACCCCATCATAATATAAGTGGAAATTCTTGTTTTCCATGGAACAATAATTTTTCCTTTAACATTTTTCCATAGGGATTCCAAACTGGCTAATTTCAAAGTGGTTTTTTCCCTCTTCCTTTCATAATAAACCATGTTTAAAATAGAAAAAATACTCTGGCAAACAAAAATGGGAAAAAAGATTGTTCCTGGTCAGCAGGAAAAAGAAATGTCAAGACTGTTTGCATGTCCATGCAGGCATATCAGATACGTACTAAAGAGCTCTGTGAATTCACCATCCAAACCTCCTCAGTTAAGTATGTGCTCATTGACTTTGTTAAAAGTGTTTTAACTACAGTTGATTCCTCTACAGGTAATATGACCTACAGTATCAAGAGGTAAGTAGTCCAACACAGCCAACATCTATTAAGTATCAGGGTCTTAAAGTCTAAGAACACAAGATAACAGTGAAGAATGCAAAAAAACAACAACCCTAAACCAAAAATCAACAAACCAACTACTAAATGATCTACAGCTTCATGGAGCATACAGAATTTGGAAACATATCCCAGAAGGCCAACTTTTACCCTTTAGTTCCTGTAATTTTCAAAAACAATTGTTGGTTTATGATAAAGTTTTGAAGAACATGGTTTTTATTTGAACACATTGAAAGCTATTAGAGAATTTCCATTGCCTTAAATGTCACTGAAGCAGATTTGTGAACATTTAAAGACTTTTATTTTTACTTTTGACCAGAATAATGGAAGGGATGCAGTTTTGAGCTATAAAACAAAGAGTTTTTTCAGTGAATAGAGCCAATAACTTGTTTTTGGAACTGCTAGAAAGAGCAAGATATGGGTAGAAAGGTGGGTAAGACTGGCTAATTAACTGTTTCTAATCAACTGTGCACTGATGCCATTAACATCACTGAATTTTTACCAGTTATTGACAGCTGATATTTATGAAAATTAAAGTAATATCTACTTACAGCTTAAGTATTCTGGTTTTTATTTCCAGCTTTTTCAAGTCCATAATTACATATTTTCATGCATTCATTAAGCTATACCTTGGGTTAAGGCGAGACAAATAAGTGTCTGAACATAATATTTGATGAGATAGCTGTTAAAGACTGTCAATAAATGAACAGACTAAGCTTGATGGTATAATGGTTTAAGCCTAAGAAAACTAGTTCACTCCTCTCAAGAAGGAACCAAAAAAGGCCCAGGAAGAAAATAAGTCTGAGCTACTGGTTTCATCTTTAAAAACAGAATTGAGAAATTGAAGGATCTCACATGGGAACACAGAGAAGCTTTCTGAATAAGGAGTTAGCTTAAGTAGGAAATAAATTATGAATATTTTATTATTTTGTCCATCTCACTTTATTTTCTTCCATCTGAGATAAAGACTGATATACATTGCAAAAATCTGGTTATATTTGCTTCAACTATCAGATAATCCTGATGGGGTAAATCACATTTGCTGTTGTTTGGAAATCTGGGAAATAGCATGTTTATAGCACGAAATAGTTAACACTACATTTGGGGGGTCCACTGCATGTTGGTCTTCTCTCAGACCTGCTGGTCAAATTCACCCTTGTTAAATTCCAAGACGTGAATACTGTGGGAAAGCCACTCCCTTGACTGAATGCAGGGCTATATTCAGCTTCTTTAAAAGAGATGAAACTAACTTTATGGGAATCATATGTTATATCTGTAGTAGGAAATCAGACACGGCTAGCAGACATGGAACAGTATGTTTTTGCACTATTAAGCTCATTTACCCCGCTACTGGGAAAGATCTTTGGCATATGTTAACTCCCAAAGCATATCTGGGAATTGCTTGGGAAAGTACAAGTTAATACAGATTTAAACCATACAAGGGACGGTTCTATTAATTTAACAGTACAGATGAGCGTGTTCCGGCTTCTGAGTGTTCCCAGGCACTGGTTAGTTTACTAGTATAGGCATTGCCAGAACATGAATAGAATAATAATTCCAAATGGGTTGCTATTGCAGGAAGAAAAGAAGAGTGAGAGTTATTTGTATACAGACATTGAAACACTCCCAACCTAAACTCCTAAAGACATATATAAAAGGCAACACTTTTTACTTCTGCCAAGACAAAAATTCTAGAAGAGTTGTCTTATGACAAATATATTTCTATGCTGGATGTGCTAGAAGGGTGGTGTGGCAGGTGACCTTAGAAGATGCGAATACAAAATTCAACATCCCTGTAGAGAGTCAGTATTTGTGCAAACTGTCAGCTGAGGTGTAGCCAGGAGCCAAGGGTTACGTTGAAAAATATAGATTTCTGATAGTGTACAGGATATTAAGGCGTACCTAGTTATGTTTTCAGTGTGTGGGAAAAGAACAGAAGGACACCACTGAAGGACCTAAAGAACTGGAAAGAAACACAGCTGCCAAGCTAAATCTTTATAAGCAGAAATTTATATTCCAAGCAGTGGAAATAAAATACTTATGAAAGAAAGAAACATAGCATGATATTTAGATGGTCATGACTACAGTACACTGTTAACCTGATGTGGAAGGTTCCTCCTCTAAAGGAGATTCACAATCAGAGATCACCTCCACATTCACACCACAGTCCTACTGACTCCCCCCAGGCTCCATCCATGCCCACACAGTGCCCCGTGCTGGAGTGTCACTCATCCTCCAGGGCTCTCCTGTGACAAAGCCACCCTGCTTTGGCTCTGCCTGGCCTCTCTGCACCAGTCCTACCCCATGATCTCACCTATGATGTGACATTATGTGTCCTGCCTTCTTTGGCCCTTCAATTTCTTTTCTTACCTCCCCATATGGCTTGGCCATGACAAGAGACCAGTAATGCACTAGTTACTTTTGCTCCCAGAGAGTGCAAAAAGAGTATTACATTTCATTAAGGTTATTTCTATTCCTATGTCATTAACAGTGGTTCATGCTTCTTTTCTCAACTTTCAGGAAATTGATATAAAGGCTGTCAGTAATCTATTGTGTATGGTTTGATCACTGTTAGAAAGGTTGTTCTGCTGAAAATTGCTGCAGCAGGGTTAAACTTTCACCACTGAAAGTCTCTATGGAGGAAGGGAAATTCAAAAGAGTTGGAATCCTTCTAGTACACATTTTTATAATGTGAACTGGAAATCTGTTTTCAGCTTTACTGTAAATCTATACAGGCATGAAAGTAGTTATTCTGCTTTGCATAATGGCCTCTGACTTCTTAGGTGACACTTTTTAATAGCAGTTAGACCATCTACGATTGCAAAACTGAAAGGTGCAGCTCTTGTTATGTAAAGCTTTATCTTTTGTAACACTGAAGTGTTTCTGGAAAGTTAATGACTCACAAATCAATGCCAAATGCATAGTCTAGGCTTCTCCCTCTTCACAATTTGTGGATTTGCAGACTGTAATTAAACTCTGCACTTTCTTTTAGTCTCCCACCAGAGCACCTCATCATTTGCTGTACAGTTTCGACACAATTACCATTTCTGCTGGCCTGCCAATATCACCCTGTCCCTCAGGAAATGGTCTGTGTACAAAGGCATAAGCTTCAAAGAACAAACTAGATCTGGAAACATCACCACAACCACTGCTCAATATTACTCCAGAGTCCCACAGAATACTAATACTGGCTCAGTAGCATAATGAATAATTAAACACAACTGGCATTGTTTCAAACATTTTTCCAATGTCTTCAAATCATGGCAGAAAGGCAAGTATTTCAGAAACATGGATCTTTGAAGGACCTGTGTCATGATGAATGTTAGTTGAAAATTACATACTAAAAATATGACATCAGAAAAGTCTCCCAGGTTTACAGGACAGAATTAATCTGCATATATTGTTAGACTGCAGAAATATTTTAGTTTCTTCTAGTAACGTTCTTGTATTTTAGCTTGTTGCTTGGCAACACTATTTTTAGATATTCAAGTAATGTGTATCTTTGCAAATTAATCTCTGAAACATGGTTGCTGAATCCTTTCTAAATAGCCCCTTTTCACGATGCTGAAATACAAATCAATATAATAGCCATCTCTCTAGCATTTAAAAATGATGAGTAGAATTAAAAAAACCCCAACAATGAAAACACACATTTTATAAATCTGCTCTGGGGCATCATTATCTGCATGTCACAACACATAAAAATTTAGAACTACAGAACTGTGAAAGTAGTTTAAGGGTCATGTATTAAGACTTCTCAATGTGCTGAACAGTTGCTGAGGATTCTTAGATAAATTAACAAATGAAATTTTTACCTATAGCATTTGATGAAATATGTGACCAAAACATCTCCAAAATTTCCAAATGCATAATCACTGGCAACAATATATGTCTATGGAAAACTTTTTGAACTATTATTTTGTAGATGCACATTTTAAAGATAGCCAGGATTTTGTTTCATTTGGATTCTTTTTGGTGGAACAATGCCCATGAAATAAAATGCAAGCTAAGACAAAATAAATGCTGTGTTGGAAAGTGTTAATTTCAAAAAAATTGAAATGGAATATAAAAAAAGAAATAATTTGGATTTTTTCATTTTGAGAATAACAGTCTATTTACTTTGATTTACTTTTTTTAATTTTCATGTGCATATTCATGTAATTAATTCTATGCAGTATTTTAGACAGTTACAGCCAAGATTTCGGTGTTACATAATTTTTATCTATGGAAAAAAAATGTTTACCTTAAAAATATAATGTGTTCAAATGAACCATAGAATATTTACAGATCAAACTATTTTAGAATTTCTGTTTTCGGGGAAGCAGCTAGTACTAGTCAATATATTCAAAATACAAGAATAAAAATTGTATGGGTAACGCTATTTTTACATTATCAATTATGTTTTAAATTTCCTTTAGAATGCTGATAACTGAAATATCAGACCTCGTGATCCTCAGTTAAAAATCTTAGTTAACTGAGGCTTCAGTTGCACAATATAATTTCAAAGAAAACAGTGAAAATGAAGTACATCACTGGCGTATTGTTGACATATAGAGACTCTACCAATCCCATCTTGTTTTACACTTTCATGATCTCTTCACCACAATAATGAAACAAATGCAAATCATGCAAATTATGCAAAAAATGCAAATGATAAAATAATAAAGAAATGTCATCACTGCTAACCCATCTATTTATGTGTGCTTTTAAGAAGTTTACAGCAAATGTTTTTGTAGACCCATAATGGAGAACAGGGTAAGATTTCCTTTTCTTTAGACTAGTACAGTTTTCAACATCTCATAACTGATACAGGCCCTTTCTCTGACCCCCTTTTTCTTTGGGATTGTAAGCTATCACTCAAAAAAATACTGCTGTACATTATATTAATCTATGTATGACTTTCATGACAGATTTGGAGATATTTAAATTATGTTATTTTGGTCTTGAAGTCATAGTTTGGATCTGACAAATATTTTCAAAGAAACGGGGGAATTAAAATATGTATTTTGAATAAGCCTACTAAAATGGTGAATTAATAGAGGAGGAACACCGACACTATTGTATTTCTAAATATTTCAATGTTGTTTTCTGAATGTTGTTTTCACGAAAAAAGATTATAGCCACATATAGTCTTAACTGCTCTATTTTACTTATTTCTGACAACTTTTGCTACATAAATAAGAAAATCTTGAAACTTTTATTCGTATGCTACTTTTCATATTCAATGCAAACAAAAACTTCACTTTTGAAAATACATACTCTAAACCAAACCTGTTGTGATAATGTTGGTTATATTAATACAATGGGATAAACAACTACCAAATGCCCTTGGAGGTTAGGGGAAAGCTCTTGTAGCCAGGAGATTGGGGGTAGAGACTTTCTATTTTACATGTACTCTTGCCTATCCAATGCACCTCAACGTCTCTGATATGCATCAAGGTCATACAATACAGCCTTTGAAAGCTGTAACGTCAGCTTCCAACTCTTTCTACAAATAACCACATTAAAACTGAAATAAAATTACAGTAAAGGTGAATGCAGAAAGTGAGGGATGGGACATGGTAAAGGGATTCAAATTTGATGATCCCATATTTTAGCTACTATGTCAAACTGTGTTTCAGATTGAATGTCTTTTGGATGTTCATTAATCCACATCCTTCTCCCAGAGCAAAGGATAAAATGAGGACTTCTCAACTCTAATATGGCAATGCAGTCTCGCACACGTATTAGTACTTCCTACTTTGTCAAACTTAATGTAGCGTAAAATCTTACCATTGACCTTACACCTCCTTGTAGAAATTAATTAGCACATTTAGGAGTCACACATTACTAACACTAAACTTCATAAAGGCTTTTGACAAAGTCCTATAGATGAAGCTGGGGAGTATATTGCTTTAGCTTTAGCTATATGGGAATGGCCACATAAGATGGAGGCAGAAGATTAGGAAAAGTTGGAAATACAGTGAAGAAAACAAGAAGAGAAGGTAGGAAGACATCTGGGTAGAGACAGATAAATCTCACAGGGTGATGAAGTGCAGAGAGGGTGCTATGGCCTACAAGAAATGTCAAAGACATACCTGACAGCTTTCTTAAATTTATGAATGTTAACCTAATAAAAGACAAACAATTTTCTCATATTTTTTAAAACACAAAGGAATTTCTGATGAGACACACTTCCACATATGAATACATAAGAGAGGTTTTTTTCTTTAATTCTAATGCATATAGCCCATTTTTATTTTTCTGTTGTGGAGTGCAGGCATGTTCTTTCCACAATAAAAAAAGCAGGAGCCGCATAGGAGATTACTTTGCATTAAATTCACAGTATGCACATACAGGGAGCAACAGATTAGACAGAAGCTGGCCATATACTTCTAAAGAAACATATTTGAGACAACGCGCAAATTGTTTTCTTGTTGAAAAATACATTTACGTAATATTCCAAATGAAAATTTGATCTTCTCTTCATAGTTAGAAATAATATTACTACTAGAAATGGAATTCTTGTATTAAAATATCAAAAAGAACATTCTAGGGATGTTTTCTATCCTTTACTGTTATTTTTTCTGTCTTCCTATTGGGACAACTAGTGCAAACTCCACTTTGAAAGGTATAGTATAAATGTAGAAATTCAAATTGTGTCTGTTTTGCAGATCTTAAAATTAAGTTACAGAAAATAAGAAGCACGAAGAGAATTAAAAAGTGAACAAGAGAGATATTGTAAGATACCACTGAGGACAATAGGAGTCTTTTGGTAGAAAGTAATTAGAATGATCAGCTAAGGCACAAAACATCACCCCTTCCCTGTTTTCTGAGAGTTGCCCAGCACAATCAGAATCTTCATATTCCAGTGTCCTGTTGAGATGAAGAAGACGGTCTCAGGACCAGTAAAGACCACAGACTACTAAACAGTCCATCTGTACCATTTTTATAAGGTGGATACGAAAGAGTCAGGCAGACATCAAATCTCATTTTGTTATTCCTTGGGTCAGACAAGTTCCAAAGGCCCAGAGGTTAAATGGAAAAACGCTTTACTCCATTAAAATGCACTCATTCAAATAACCGAGTCTTTTAATAAATTCTGTTCAACTGGGATTGAAAATAAAACATATTTGACAAGAGTACATCTCAGTCACAAGGAACCTTTAAACAGTGGAATATCAGTATTCATTGAACTTAATAAAGTTATAAACTGGCATAAAGGGGGGTGGGCATCAAAATACTTCATTTCCCATCTCTTTTATGAAAACAAAACAAATAAAACAAAACAACCATTGGGAGAGTAATAGTAAACAGTTTCTTTGTAAGATAGAGGAAAATTTTATGTGTTCCTGCTTTCTCTCAGTAGGTAAAAATGCTTTGGAGATCAAAGATCTCCACCAATTAACTAGTAGACTCAAAACAATTTCATCACTTATTTCAGCAAACATGCTATCGTGATATTCTCTTGTCCTGGTTTCAGCTGGGTTAGAGTTACTTTTCTTCCTAGTAGCTGGCATAGTGCTGTGTTTTGGATTTAGTAGGAGAAGAATGCTGATAACACACTGATGTTTTAGTTGTTGCTAAGTAGTGCTTACACTAGTCAAGGACTTTCTTTTTCAGCTTCCCATGCTCTGCCAGGTGCACGAGAAACTGGGAGGGGGCACAGCCAAGATAGTTGATCCAAATTGACCAAAGGGCTATTCCATACCATATGACGTCATGCTCAGTATATAAACCAAGGGGAGTTAGCCGGGGGGCAGCGATCGCTGCTCGGGGACTGGCTGGGTGTCGGTTGGCGGGTGGTGAGCGGTTGCATCACTTGTTTTCTTTTCCCTGGGTTTTGTTTGTCTCTCTCGTTCTCCTTTTCATTACAGTTGTTGTTGTTGTTGTTGTTATTATTATTATTATTATTACTATTTTATTTCAATTATTAAACTGTTCTTATCTCAACCTGTGAGTTTTCTTACTCTTGCCCTTCTGATTCTCTCCCCCATCCCACCGGGGAGGGGGAGGGTGAGCGAGCGGCTGCGTGGTGCTTAGTTGCCGACTGGGGCTAAACTACGACATCTCTATAAATTTTTTGCTCTTTCTTTCTTATTTAAGTAAAATTTTCCATCATTATATGTATATGACCATGTTGTATGGGTCTTGTGGAAAAGGTGATAATTAACTTTATTATTTATTTTTTTCAGAGTTGTTTCAAAATGTGAGCATTGTTCAAGAAGATGAAAGATCCAGAAGGAATGCATTACCTGTTGGGGGGTGCAGCATAGCAGTTTTTCCCACTCAGAAATCACAGCTCTGTGTGTGTGTTTATTTATTAATGTACACATAAAAGCAAGAGAATATTAATTTCTCCAAAAACTGGTACTTTAGAGTGGTCATTCTTTTCTTATATATAAATCTAATAGCTTTTCAAGGGCCCCACTGACATTAATTTAGTGAAGTATCAAGAGCAGCAACTCCTTGCTTTGTTAAATCTTGTTTTTCAGGCATTAACAAAACATTGCAATATCTAGAACTCTGTTAAAAAATAATCATCATTTAATAGCTGCACATTGGTGCTGTTAGCCCTAGGTAGTAATTAATGTCTCTACAACAGTGTCTGTTGTAGCAATTGCAAAAACCATGTGAAACTCACCAAATTACTGGTTTGTTATATTTCCCATATTTTTCATGTTTTTGATATTCAGAAAGACATCTCTTGTCAAATCCATGAATACCTCTACGTTCTTACTACATAAAATACTCCAACATGGTGGGTGTATGTTTTTCTAATACTGTGAAGTATTTGTAGCCAAGAATACCCTGAAACAACAGAAACACAAGATAAAAGGTGAGTCTTGTACATCATCTATGACCTTGAAAATTACCCTGAAAGTATGATGGTTTATAGGTTTGTCCCGTTTAGACTACTATTCTTCTTACCTCAATATATCTTCCAAAACTCTGAATAGCATTCAAGTGGAGGGCCTACTATTCCTTAGTATGGAGAAGAATATTTTTCCTGCCACCTAAGGTGCAATGATAAATTGAACCAGAAACTGATATAACATATGAATAATAAGTATGGCACAACAAGGACTGCATCTCAAAAGAGATGAAAACTAAACTCCAGAGCCAGATAAAATTGTAAATATTATTGCAATAAATATGCCCTCTCCTAAGATCTACTGGGTTCCGCATTAAATGTTCCAGCTTGCATATAAACAGGATGGTAAAAAATTTTTACTTTTTCTTTTTTACAAGTGTGGCCTTTATCTCAGATGACAATAATTCAAATCCTTGTAGGGGAAACAAGAAGAATAAGAGAACACCAGTGTGATAACATACCTTCAGAGCAATGTCTTAGTAACAGTATTAAGCACTACACACTCAGAATGTAAAAAAAAAAGAACATTCCAGAATCCTTTTTTTTTATTTAAAAATGCCAACTTCTACAACCAGAGGAAGCAACATCTACAACCAGAGGAAGATCTTAAATTTATTTTTGGCTGTGAATTAAAGAATTTCCTTTAACAATTCAAAAGATAACATGGCAACTTTTGCAATTTGGAATTCCAAATTAAGTCACTATGAGAGAAAGAAAAAGTGAAAGCTTCTCTCTCAGAAAGGCTCTCTCCTATAACTGTCGCCATCAGCATCAAGAGTTGAATAATCCCCCATTAGCAGAAAGATTATTAGATGACCTCAGGTCAGAGTCATGTTATGGGACTAAGCTGTTCTCAAGGCTATTCCAATTGGTGCAAATTCATCTAGCCTCACAGAGGGGAATTTGATGTTAGAGTTTGCTACAGTGCAGTCACATTCCTTGTTTGCATTTTATGTTATTAGACTAGGAGACAGTGCTGCTCAGCTGGTTATGGCCGTTTCTCATAACATTTTCTCCACACTGGAGAAACCTGGAGACCTAATTCTGGGTAGGTGTGTTCTGCAAGTGGAGATGACATATGACATATGTCAACATATGTCAGAGACCTCTTTAATTCATAATTAATAGCAAAGGGATAGTGTTTTCAAGGGCTTTTGCCACCCAGCACAGTATTAACTGTTCTGCCACATTTCACTGATACGTTTTGACTGTCTCCTACCTAATGCCTCTCAGTTAGTATGACTGCATGCTGCTTCAAACATGCTGGACAATTTTTGGGAGACATGGTGATAGTTACGTATATTTGATCATTTGGGATCAGTCTTGGCCCTGCTATGGTACTATCAAGTCAGATTACAAACCAGACATGGGAGCCTGTGCTGGTGTGGTTTCATTCCAGCCAAAGTTGTCATATTAAAGCTAGCTCTGTTTTAAGATTGTGATAATATTTGGAGGTACAATATAGATTTACCTTAGCGCATCTGTAAATGTTCAAAAGCACACACAAAGGCAGTGCTGAGGGAACCTAGCAAAGCTGAGGATCTGACCTAGGCATATTTTTCTCTTCCAAGTCATTTGACTCCATAATTGCTTTAAATTGATATATTTCTTACTGAGGAAAGCACTTACAAAATGAACTTAGTTCAGATGGAAAATTAGCAAGCATCTCTCAAATCAACAACCACTGTCTCCAAGGAACCAAGATGTCATCCTCACACATGGGATAGCTTTTCGAGGTGGCTGATGCCTCTTCTGCTGACATTGCTGGGAATCCAAAAGAAAACATAATCTTAATATTGATGAGCTTCTGATAGCTTTGTAATGTTTCTAGAACATCCCTATAGTATTTTCCAAATGTAGATGGAAAAATAGATGAAAGAAATTTAGGAATCTGGCCCCTGTAAGAATGTCTGGAGGGATCACATTCCAGGTACAGCTGATAAATGCTTCTGTGACTCCAGTGTGGTACCTTTGAGAAGATAGAAAATAGGGGAGAGTTTTAACATTTTCCTCATTTTGTAAACATATATAGGTGGGACACTTAAAGTTTGCATAGGTGCAGGTCACGTTCCACTTTTCTAAGTCAAAACAATCAAAACAGTCGTATGCTCAATCAAAACAAAGTAGTAAAGGAACGATAAGAGGTAAATAGTTATTAACTTGTCAGTGACTTGACTGATCACCCAGTGTAAGAAGCTGCAACTCAAATGGTATTCTATACAGATAATCAATTGTGTAATAGCCAACAACAAATGTTGAGGAACTGTTAAGATGCATATATCATATATGCTTAAGGAATAAAAGATGAGTAAAAGATTCCTCAGCCTAATTGCAGCACACATAGTCTAAGATGTATGCATGTCAGATAATTTATTCTGAAATAAGACAGAATTTGTGAGCAACATGCTATTTGACCTATGCTCATGACATAAAATGCATCAGCCTAATTTTCCTAGGATCTGCTTGTGGTGGTGAGGTTGCTTCATCTTTTGAGTAACTATGGTCTTGTGTTAAAATAGTTGCAGCTCTGTAAATGCTAGAAGCAAATGACCTAAAATATGTTTCCAATAAACTTGTGTCTGAGCACTTTTTTTGAGTCCTCAGCGTTAACCTCTTTGTTGCATAGTAAATTGAGACACCTGTAGTCAACAACATCTTTTACTGACAGTGGAGAGAATCAGTGAGAAATGTGCCATTCTCTCAGGATCCACTTTATTTAGTCCTGTTCAACAGTGGTGGTCATCTGGTTTTTGTTATAATTACGTAGTAGCTAGAAAATCCGTGTAAGGGGAATCAGGGTGTGGTTCTGTTATCTAAACACTTACTACAATTTGACATTCCCTAGGGCATGTAAGATATCTGCATGCAGCTGGAACATATGAAATTGGATGTACAGGAGACCAAACTGTGGAGCAGCAGACAGAGGCCAGGTGACATACCCCTCAAGGGACAACACTGGCATGAGATTCCTCAGTTTAATCAAGAGAGTCCTGTCCCGGGAGATCAGGATGTGAGGCCCTTCTCAGATGTAGAATCTCTGCTTCCTATGTATCCTAAATAAGAATACTCTTTTCCCTCCACTGGCTTACTATGCAGCCAGGAACACAACAAGCATGAGGTCAGCTGGAGCACAAGCAAGAGGAAATGGCTGGTATTCCCCTGGTGAACATGGAGGAGACAACAGAGTGCAGGTACCTGTCACTGACCTGTTTTTTTTCTGACAGTATCAATGAATCTAAAGGCTTCCATATGTGAAATAGATTTAACTAAAGAAAACTCTGTGTCTGCTTTGGTATTGGAATGAATAGGAATGTCATTCATGCCTGAAAAAGTTGTTCTTAAGCAATATCTACATGTTCTGTTAAATATAGGTGGTAGAGGTTCATAAATCCATATCTTGCAGGTAATCCAATTAATTAACATTTCTCAAGTTGAATAAATAGCATGAGAATTACAATTGTATTTAGACTGAAGGTCAATCATGCTCTTAAATTGATATTAAAGAATACAAGGGGGAAACCCCATCCTACAAAGGCTGCTAACAGCTTGAGTATTTTTCAGTCTATATTTTTATCAATGGAGAAAAAATATAAGCATTCTAAAAAGATAAAAATATAAAATACTGTGAATTTCTATTATATGACTTTTTTTGGGGTGCAAGTAAATTTTGCCCATACTTTACAGGCTGATCATGTCTCTCTCATATTTGCTTTGTCTAATGAGCTGCAATGGAACTATTTGCACAGAAAGATGAATTTATGCTCTGGGTAAAACTTCTTGACAAATTCATTTAGGGAGCCTCTGCTAGAGCTAGTCATTGAATAAGCATTTTTTTCAGAAAGAAAAAGGTTTACAATAGTTACTAAAGTCATAGGTCTAAAGAGATTAATTAAAAACCTCTACTGGAAAGTTTAAAGTTCTTGTTAGCATAACATCTGACCTTTGCCTTGGACTTTATTAGACTAATGGGAAAAATTTCTATGATCATGGTTTCTTTCTCCTTTCTGTTTTTCCCAGGGAAGGATGCAAAGAAATTTTGATTAATCACTTATGTCAAAAAGATGTACATTGTGCAAAGAGTTAAAATTTGTTTGATCAGTAAAATTCATTTTCATGACGAGTCTAAACCAGTAGTTTAAGAATGTTAAGATCTTACAATCAGTAAGTATTTAAACACTATACTCGGTGTTTATGTGGTGTGTTTTATTGCAAAGCTCATTATTCCTTTTTTTAGCATTAAATAATAGTAAACAGTTCATTTACAAGGTATAGAACACAACT
>VYZW01054282.1:20001-77324 GCA_013401315.1 Balaeniceps rex | reverse complement strand
ATCACAGGATCTGAACAGACCTGGATACCACTTGTAGCAAGCTAATTATCCCACTGTTCAGGAAACCAGATTTTTCCTCTGTGGAAGAACTCATCTCACACTGTTTTAGTACAATGTTTCCAAATAATACCTTGATCTCCGGCAAAAAGGTAAAAAAGAATTGTGATCCCTAAAAATGAAGCTACCTGTTATTTNCCTGTTATTTTTTATCATCATGATGTAATAGCCAGAGCCGTATTTTTGGTCATCTTTCTCACTTGGCCATGGACAAGTTCAAGCTGGGTGCAAATTGCTGCACAGAGTGCTAATGCTTATATAGCATGCAAGGTAACAGGGAATCTGGCCCAGTCTACTTTAGGTACAAGACACATAATAATAAAACTGAAATTGATTTTTTATGTCTTGAAATCAAAGCATTTTCTTTGTATAATAAACACTGTACTGAAGACAGCATTGCGATCAATCATGGTAGCTGGCATTCCTAAGCTTTGCTCACGTGGATAATTCTTAGACATTTCCACAATTCTGTTGAAATGGGTGGGATGGTTTAGCTGAGCAAGAGTTGGCAGGAACAGGCCTCTGGTTTTCTTTTTGATTTTCTCCTGGGAGTAAAATACAAGCAAACAAACAAAGAAACCCCATGAAAAACACATTAATTAATTTGGTTTTACACTTAGTACTGCTTAAAATGCCTTGCATTGGCTTAGTGAACAGCTTGATGCTTCCATAACAACTGTATAATATCTTTACAAGTAACTGCATCTAAAACTGGTGTGTTACATACATAAAGAGGAAATAATTAATAGCTGTTAGCTCTTACTTTTTTGTACTTCCTTACTTCAAAATCTCTTTATCTGCTTTCTTTTGAAGCACCTTCAATTACTCAATTGGGCAATAAAGACTGGGAGAAATACAATCAAGAAGCATTCTGTGTTGAGAAAATTACTTCTGTAAATATGGTAAGAATTACGAAGTGCAAGATAAAATAATTTTATAGCACTGGATTTTGATGTCTTTAAACAGTGATGATTAGAAAGTAATATGCTGTACCACCTGATAAATACTGCTTGATCTCATGGAGTTTGTGTTTTGACCCACTGAGATCTGTGTTACAAAGTGGGAACAGTTGGTCCCAACGACATCTCTCCATCTCCAAGGTGTAAAGAGGAATCATAGGAAAACCTCATAGTCACTGTTAATAGCAGACTACTCTTTTACTAGTAGGGTGTACAGCAAAAGTTAGATCAATGATGGTGGAACCATACATGCAGTTTAGAGGTGTCTTGCCCTTGTTGTCCTTTGAAAGATCCCTCCCTTTGGGCCAGGTCAGCCACTTCTCCACCCTTCTTTTCAGCAAGACCTCCACACATGTTAACCATTGCTGACATTAGAGCAACGTGCATGTTGTTTGGTCTGGGTACCATACAAAAGTTCTCCATCAGCGTCCAGCCCTGTTTTGGCTGATACCTATAAGAGAAATGCTACAGGCTTAAGAGGCCAACTCCCCAACTCCTACATGGACAGTCTCCATGCTACTGCACTGGATCCCAACCTGCTCAGCTTGTAGTTCCTCAGGTTTCCCATTACTTGTGCACTCCTTTTCATTTTCTATGTTCTTTAGCACATTTCCTGGGCACAGGCTGGTTTTTGGTTACTTCTTCAGGGAAATGAAATTCTGGAGCACATGAGTTCCCTGCCCTAGGAGAGCACAGCCCTTTCCCGTTGCCATCTGCAAGTTCAATGTTATCTTCAACCCATGGGCACTCTCAGTCCATTGGGTATACCTTTGGGGGCATTTAAAATCTGGAGTTAAAAACATACACACACACAGAGCCTGTAGGGCGGAAAAATGAATTTGCTGGTAATGGTGTTTAAAGCCAGCTAGACTTCCCAGGCTTCAGTCAGCCTGCTGGCTTGGCTGGCCAAAATTATGAAGGTTAGCCCTCTATTCTCCTTGGTCGCTCAGCAAGCAGAGGAGTCCAACCCCCGCAGCAGTCTTTTCAAAACAACAACTTCTGCATGTCAGCCAGAATTCATAAATTGCATGTAGTTGGATTACCTTGATCATCATATTTCATGCCCCTTTAGGCTGGTATCCTCAAGGGAGATGCCTATGGATACCAACCTTCCCTGTCATGCCCGCTGCAACAGAATGTGCGCTCCAGCACAGGAGATGGCTGTCTTTGCCAGAGTGCTCTTGTGCAGCACAAAAGATGGCATAGACATGTCCAGACTGCATCTACTGCTGCTGGCAGGCTTTTTCACCTTACCTGTGCCACTGCTTATCCTGAAGCAAAATCCTGCCCTGTCTTTCCTCAGTGGGCTCACTGTTTGTGAAAAATGTTAGCAGAAGGTTTGCATTCAGGAATTTAAATTTGGCTTTCTGGCATGCCTCACATCAAGCCTTGCTGTACCTCTGGAGGTGCTGAGCACCCAGGAGATTTAGCCATATTCTTCTTATGCCAGGCTAGTAGCAGAGTGCATTACTACTTTTTCAGTACTGTGAACTTATATAGAGAAGGAGGAGGAAAGGATCAACCATAAATTATATTTAAAATTTACAACATATTAAATTATGTTGCTAGGGATTTATCATTGTGTTCTAAATGCTCTTATTATCTGATCTTTCTATGCCTTTTATTCCTCTATGGACTCATGTCTGACAAAAACAACAACCGTACACATGAATTCTTTGAGTGGAAATATAAACCCATAGTTAAGTGCATAGCAACATGGTGAATTTAAACCCAATCTTTACAAAAATGCCTAGAGCATGCACAGGCAGTGTTTGGGGAATTAACTGAAAACAAAAGGAACAAACTGATGTAGCAGTATTTTGTTCCTCTGTTACACTTTTCTCAGATACATAGATGTTCTGCTGGTATAAACTGGACTAATTCCATTTTTACCATTTTTAGCTAAAGATCTACTCCAAATATTTTGACTGCTGTGTATATTCTCTTCATATAAGGAGTAACTTTGCACTATTTTACCTAGGACTGAATAAGTGATAAAGGAGGGCATTGCCTACAATGCCCTATTTGTGTTGTTAGGATAATCTCAAGTCTTCTCAGGCTTTCAAGCATTTCAGACACCAAGTAGAATGTATTTAGATTTGTACTTATTCAGAAACCAAAACCCCCTCAAGTACTAATGGCTTAATTTATATTTCATAGAATAAAAAATGTTAAAGAATAGGATTTTCTAAGCTCAGTAAACCTTTATCAGCTGTTCTTGTGCTTTTGGCATTATTTCTTCTCATCTCTTTCCCTCAGGGAGACAATAAAAATAGCTAATGTTGATTTTCTTCCCGAGTTCTTGCTTCCACTTCTTCTGTTCAACTTTTATCTGGCAATCCAGCTTCCATGGTAGTCAGAGTATGATTTTGATGCCTATTAGCTCTCTTTCTGGAGGAGGCTAATTTTATTCTTTCCCTTGCTGTAAGTCGGACTCATCACATTGCCTTGTGCCACCACTGGTTGTGTCCTGGTTAACAGCACAAGGTTTGGTTCAAAGACAAAGGCATCTCTTCATTGGGACAATTATTTACCAAGGCATGGCAAGATGCAACTACCACTCCAGTGGTACTGAGAGACTGACTCCCTCAGCTACCCCTCACCTCCTCCTGGTATTCCTTTCCTGAAGCTCTTTGCAGTGTGCTGCGGTGTTACGGGGCAGAGGCAACACAGGGGGATCAGTTATGGCCCAGCAAAGTTTGGTATGCCTGAGAAGAAAGTGGATAGTCATAGGACATTAGCAGATGCCAGCCTGGATTTGTGTCCTGCAGGAAAGTCATCCTGGGATGTCGGGTTAATTGTAGGAAGTTTATTTGCACTTTGACTAACAAGAATAGTTGTTGTTTCGTATGACCCTGATCTAGTCTATGTTGTCTCCTTTTTTCAACCACTATTTTCTCAGCCGGATCACAGTCATGTTGGTTGTGCATGTACTTCTGTGTCTGGGAGCACAACCAAATTCCTGTGCACAGGTGCAAATCCAGGCTACATCCCAACATCCTATCAGGGCGAGACTCCTCTTCCTCCGTGCCCTACTTTCTGCACAAACATAGGACAAGCTGCAACATTACCCAAGTGGTAGATAACCTGTGCCTCCAAGCACAACCACTGCATGAACATGCCAAATACCCTTCTGCCCCCTGCATTACACATGTTCTGCTCTCCTTGATTTACCCACCTTCACCTGGGTGATACGATAGGCACTGCTCTGTGCTTAATCCATGTCTTTGTGTTGTTTTCATGCGAGCTTAGGCTCAGACTTAGACAGAAGTGAGGACTTCTGTCCCTTTTCCCCTCCATTGTGTTTTCAGCCCCATCATCTTTGACAAGAACTGAGATAATCGGTGGCCCTTCACATAAAAAGAGTAACAGTGAAATCCTGTTTTTACCTTTCTCTAAGAAACAGAAAAATTAACACTTAGAAGATTTTTGATTTTTTTCTCCAGCACTTTCCTCTCTGATAATCTAAGGGAACAGCCTTGGGATGTATCAAATCTGGTCTGTTGTAGAGGTACTCCATTTCCTGATGGTGAAATACCTTGTTCCCTACTGACGAAACTTTATATAGGGCAATGTTTAATGTAAAAACAATCTTAGAATCATAGAATCATAGAATGCTTTGGGTTGGAAGGGACCTTTAGAGGTCATCTCGTCCAACCCCCCCTGCAGTGAGCAGGGACATCATCAACTAGATCAGGTTGCTCAGAGCCCCGTCCAACCTGACCTTAAAGCTTTCTAGGGATGAGGCCTCCACTGCCCTCTCTGGGCAACCTCTTCCAGTGCTTCACCACCCTCATTGTAAAAAATTTCTTCCTTATATCTAGCCTAAATCTACCCTCCTTTAGTTTAAAACCATTACCCCTTGTCCTATCACCACAGGCCTTGCTAAAAAGACTGTCCCCATCTTTCCTATAGGCCCCCTTCAAGTACTGAAAGGCCACAATAAGGTCTCCCCGCAGCCTTCTCTTCTCCAGACTGAACAGCCCCAACTCTCTCAGCCTGTCCTCATAGAAGAGGTGCTCCAGCCCTCGGATCGTTTTCGTGGCCCTCTTCTGGACCTGCTCCAACAGCTCCATGTCCTTCTTGTGCTGAGGGCTCCAGAGCTGGACGCAGTACTCCAGGTGGGGTCTCACCAGAGCCGAGTAGAGGGGCAGAATCACCTCCCTCGACCTGCTGGCCACGCTTCTTTTGATGCAGCCCAGGATACGGTTGGCCTTCTGGGCTGCAAGCGCACACTGCTGGCTCATGTCCAGCTTTTCATCCACCAGTACCCCCAAGTCCTTCTCTGCAGGGCTGCTCTCAATCCCCTCATCTCCCAGCCTGTATTGATATCGGGGGTTGCCCCGACCCAGGTGCAGGACCTTGCACTTGGTCTTGTTGAACCTCATGAGGTTTGCACAGGCCCACCTCTCCAGCCTGTCCAGGTCCCTCTGGATGACATCCCGTCCCTCAGGCGTGTCAACTGCACCACTCAGCTTGGTGTCATCTGCAAACTTGCTGAGGGTGCACTCGATCTCGCTGTCTATGTCATTGATGAAAATATTAAACAGCACTGGTCCCAGTACGGACCCCTGAGGAACACCACTTGTTACCAGTCTCCATTTGGACATCGAGCCGTTGACCACTACCCTCTGGTTGCGACCATCCAACCAGTTCCTTATCCACCGAACAGTCCACCCATCAAATCCATATCTCTCCAATTTAGAGAGAAGGATGTTGTGGGGGACCGTGTCGAAGGCTTTTTGGAAGTCCAGATAGATGACATCCATTGCTTTTCCCTTGTCCACTGATGCAGTTACTCCATCATAGAAAGCCACCAGCTTAGTCAGGCAGGACTTGCCCTTGGTGAAGCCATGCTCGAATCACCTCCCTGTCCTCCATGTGCTTTAGCATTCCTTCTAGGAGGATCTGTTCCATGATCTTCCCAGGCACAGAGGTGAGGCAGACAGGTCGGTAATTCCCAGGGTCCTCCTTTCTGCCCTTTTTAAAAATGGGCACAATGTTTCCCTTCTTCCAGTCACCAGGAACTTCACCTGACTTCCATGACTTTTCAAATATCATGGAGAGTGGTTTGGCAACTACATCAGCCAACTCCCTCAGGACTCTGGGATGCATCTCATCAGGTCCCATAGACTTATGTATATTCAGGTTCCTCAGGTGGTAATCTTAAATCTTAAAGGCATTTGTAACTGCAGAGAGTTGCAATGCAGTACACTACCTCAGAGGTATGCTCATGTATGATTTTATGGTAGGTTGAGCTGGGCTAACGTTTCCCTGCTGCTGAAAAGGAGAATTCTCACACCCCTTCCCATCCTCCACTCCTCCCTTACCCAGTCCCATGCTGGCTCTGACACTTTGCTGTACTCAGAGTAAACCCATTCTGCTCACTAACTTGGAGACATATCATCCACTTGATATGCTGGGCAAATTTTCTGCCATTTAATGTGTTGAACCTCTTATTGTGCAATCAGATGAGACCCAGCTCTGGCTCAAGATATGCCACAAAAGTCACAGTGGGGATGAGGAGGTGGAAGGGGGTGACCAGACTGTCCTTTTTGGTAGAGGCAAGCTGATAATTCATCTCATGTCGTATCATGAAACCGTGCACTATTAGGCACATCCCAGACATTTTAGCAATTGCCCCACAGTTATGGCACTCGGGTCTGGAAGGCACCAGCACAACCACACATTTCAGCACTTCCAAAGCAAACAGTACAACCCCTGTTTGCAGCTTTCTTTTCCTGTCACGCTTACATGACTCTTCTCCATCAAGCACAGCAACAACACCCACACATGCTTGTTAGCCACCACCACAGCCATCCGGAGTCAGGAGAGGGGAACAATCTCCTTTAGATCACTTAGGACTTACTGCCACAGCAGCTTGATGGGGACAGAGGTGGAACCTAAACAGACCCACTGCTAGATCAGTTAACGAGGGTGATAGCACAAGTGCTCTAAGGGACAGGAATGAAATTTGCCAATATGTTCAAAATGCATGGAGTGGTAAAGCAAACCATGCTGCGTGGTGGCTCCCTGCCAGAGCAAAGCATGGTGAGATAAGGATTTGCTGGAAAAACACTGGACTCAGCAGCCGACCACTTCTATGCCCACCTCACTTGTTTGTGCTGCTGTTTCTGATGCTTCACAGAGGCTTTTTGCTAGCTGTCACCTCCCCAGGACAGCTGTGCTCCTGGTGTTAGTTTAGTACTTCCTTTCCTAATGTCCTTCTTTTCTGCTTCTCAAGTATTTTAATATGTCCACTCAACAGCAATTACCACGCAAACTGCTTTTATGTCTCCTCAGATTTCAATAGGCGGTGAGGGCCATTAAAACTCCCCAAATGCAAATAAGAAAGTGGAAACAGAGGTTAGGGTTTGCTTTCAGTAACTGGTGAGCTACCAGTAGGGTTTCCATAACTCAGCGTTGAGTCTTTGTAGCTGAAGCAGGCAGCTTTACACGTGCTGAGAGTCTGTCCAGTGTCAGACTTAGTCTGTCTTTCAATCTACTAGGTCAGGCAATGTAAGGATAGAAGCTCACCTCAATGGGACCCTAAGTCAGCCAGAGCTTCTGAATGGATCTGCCTAGAATTTTCCTTACCATGAACACCTCAGAAAAACCCACAACAGAACATCTTTTCAACTCAATACTTCAGGTTTTATTGAACTACATCAAGATTAATGCGTGTGCTTTCTTTTAAACCCAGAAAAAACAAATACAAAGGCTTTATAAAGAGTTTTCTCCCTGTCCAGTTCCTCCTGGATTACAAAACTTTATATAATTATAATTAGTTAATGAACATTATTGTGAATTATATTTCTCTTCAGCTGACACGAGCAGTGCATTAGTGCTGACATACAATTAAAAAACTGTCATTTGCCATCAACTTCTTCCACTTATGGAGAAACAGCCTGTTCAGAATAATGCCTTCAAAATGCCAGGGGCATAAATTGTGGCCTGGACACCTTGAGAGTGATACAGCTTGACCTTGAGGTTTGGGTTCCGCAATGACATTGCAGAAGTTCCTACTGAGGGCATATGGACTTAAAAAAGCCACAAGTGAATATTTATAGGTACAAAAGCTTGGTGTGTCAAGTAGCATTTGTGGGTTTTTTACATACTATCCTAGATTTGACAACACTAGCTTGATTAATTTTGTGTTGCGGACCAGAGTTGGTATGGGTGCAAATCAATAGTAATTATACTGAAATTATGTTTACCTGGATGTAAACGAGAACAGAATATAAGCATTATCATAAAAATTCCCCACCTCCCTTCCATAAATTGCCTTTAATCAATGGGGTAAAATGTTACTCTTGTGACATTAACATGTACATGCGTAATTTTGGCAAAGTCTAACACACATAAAAATTACTGTCTGAAAGACAGGCTGTGTCTGTATCTTTGCACTGTAAAATGATTAGAGTTTTGTGAGAAAGGAGCTAAAGGGGATGGTTATGTATCCAGAAATCAGTTTTATCTAGGCTATCACCACAAAAAGTGAAATGCTTTCATTAGGACTGTATGTCGGTGGTGTCACTAGCAGGGCAGAGGTTGTTTGCATGCACGAGTTATGTATTTCCATATCTCAGACCATTCAGATTTCTTTTAATTGTAAAAGTAATACTAATTCTCCTGTGTTAGTAATACTGATGTTGCAATAATTCTGACATCGTTATAAAATGTGCCCTAATACCTACTCCCTTAGTGTAACTTTTCTGGCCAATCTGTCATGCATGGAGAGTGTTTGGAGGAAGGTGAAGAGATGGAGGAAAAAACATCATTAGGACATGCTAGCACCAGTCAGTACCCACTCCACACTGACTGCCGAAGTATCACGTGCCGTATTAGATAAGTCTTATTATTTTCAGACAGTAAGCAAGATATCAGTGTGTAAAACTCCTGGTTGATAATGATGGAAAGTAGCATCCACACAATACAAAAAACCCTTATATCATCACCATCCTCCAGTGTATTAAACACATATTTCAGTTCAGAGGTGTATTTAAAGCAAAATGTTGCACATCTCAGGGAAAATGAGAGCTGTTTCTTTAAGAACCTGATTCTACTGGAGGTCAATGGCTTTACTATTACACATTAAAAGTTAAGTACAGTTATTGACAGGCAAACCACAGAAATTGGTTTATGTCAATGAAGAATGGCAAATAGATACATGTACCAGGAAAAGAGCCCTAGAGGAAAAGTTCTTTGCACAGTAAAATTAGATTCACAGGTCACAGATGATTTGTTAGTTCTTTCCAAGTAGAGCAGTAATTTATGGGAGAACTCTCCTGGCCTCTTTACCTGCACTACAAAAACAAATCTTTTTTATTAAAGTGTGTTGCATGTTCTCACAAGTGACAACCCACAGATCTGTCTGAATTAATATAATCCCCTAAGAACAGAGACCTTCTATCATTCTAAAGGTAATACTCACTCTTTGAACCCTTTGTTTCCATTCTTCTCTGTGAAGCCTTCTTTTAGCAAGCCCAGATGGAGAAGTAGCTAGAGGGCTGGAAAGTTTGTTTTTAATGCAAAAAGATGTCAAATGTCAACTATTCAGGTTGCCCTCATGATGTAAACAGATTTCCACTGCCTGCTTGTAATTTCTGGAAACAAGCTTTTCAAAAATAACAACTTCAGCTAGTACAGCTTGCAAGGCAGGGATGCTCTATGGCAGATACTTGCAGCTCTTCCCCAAGCCATGCTCTATCCTGCTGTGGTAGTACAGACATGCCAGCTATGGGAGTGTAGTGAGGAGATTTAAGACCCTCATGGTCCTGCAGCAAGGGTGCTTGTGATGGGGAAGAGCTGAGGCTCTCTTTGGGGTACTGACAGGAAGCCCCGATAGTGCTGACAGCAGCCCTGACCTTGAGAGCAGCTCTCTGGCATTGCAAGCATCGCAGCTCACCAGTCTTCTGGCTGACCTCTCCAGAGGATGAGTAGAGAGACTGAGCATATATTTCATACGGGTGAACTTCCACAGCAAATGATGTTAACAGTGAGATGCTGCAACGTACAGGCTGTAGGCAACTAATACTCTCTCCGTTTTATACCAGGAAAAACGAAGACTTGGAAATCATGGCTGCTACTCTCCATGCCCTCCAATGACTCCAGATGCCTCCTGTGCCCATACACGTTGGGGCCCCTTTAGGAATGAGAGGTGCCAGGCAGGGCTGGTCTGTGGCTTAAACACAAGGTTGTGTCTACCACCCGCTGCCTTGTCCATTCTGAGCAAGAAGGAGGCAGGAGCAATGAAGACCAGAAATTTCCATCTTTTCAAGACTTCTCTTGCTACTGAGACAAGTCAAAGCCTCAGAAGCAACCTCTGCCTGAACACTTCATGTTTTATGACTTCCTAATGAACTCGGCAAGACCCCAGCATTATTTGTCTTTGATGAAGAGTAATTAAATACTAAGCACATGCTTTGGAGATTAACAACTGGACAGCTGTGTCTGAAAACATCCCCTGCAAAAAGGTTAGCAGGCTGAACAAGAGTGTCATGGAGCGTGGAGAGCGTTAACGTGTTTTAGATAGAGCTGTCAATAAGGTAACTCTCGGTTGTGACTGCTTTTTTAATAGGCTTCTGTTAATTATCTTCTCTTCTGTTCTCCCCGTTTCCATCCTTATTACAAGGTTTCCTCATGCCTCTGAATGGTGGTACCAAACAACAGTCCTTAAAGTCATTGTCACACTGGGGCTCTGCAGAGCTGCCTCTGTGGTGCTGCCTGCATTGCTCACAGGGGCAAAGTCACATTCATACGCCCTGTTTAATTTTTTCACCCTTTTTTCATCTGCTTTACAGAGGACCCTGTTGTTATTGAGGTTGTACCAAGATCTGGACAAAGCCATTGCTATCTGGGGAACAAGGCTGCTAGTAAATTAAAGGAAATTGATGATTTTTCCCCCAGTTGTTACTTTTGCTATCGCTTTGTGCATGTGTGTAGGTGGGTGTATGCATGATTATGTGTGAGAAAGAGAGATGGACTGATGGAGGGAAATCTTCCGGAACACTTTCCTCTTTTAGTTAGGGAGAGGATATATTTTATCTGATTTTTATCAAAGGTGACACCAGAAGTAATGAAAGGATAAATAATTTTAAATCTTCAGAGAAAGAGGATGCTTTAATAAAGAAAGGATCTGTCTCGGAGATTTAACTTTCTTAAATCCTTCAAATCCCTTTGACAAATGCAATAATATTCCAAAATTCATGACAGTTTTTACTTCATGTGTATTAGGAGCAAGTAACCATCATCACTAACTGACAGGCTGGACACTCATTCCTTGTGGAACAAGCACACTGGGGCACCGTACATTTGCTCTCTGTAAAATATTTCCAAGTTCAGGAATTCCATTCTAAACCCTCCTGTTAATTTACATGTGGTATTGTTTTTTTCCCTTATTGGTGTATGTAGGTACAAAAAGGCAGTGATATGTGTTTACTAAACTGTTACCTTCCCAGTTAGTTCATTGCTTAGCACAGATGCTTTCTTTCATAAGTACTGTCATTAAATGCATGAACTTATTGATCTAAACTGCTTTCCTGAGAGGCTGCTCCTTATAAAAAGCAGAGTTGGGTCTCCTTTTGGCTGCAAACTAGGCTGAATTTCATAATAAAACTTTCATCATAAAAAGAAAAAAAAATCAAAACTCCAGACAACAATAACCTCCCTATGATACATCAATGACTAAATATCCGAGAGAGCTGGCTTTAATTTTTCTTCTTTTGGGGGGGGGGGGGGGAAGAAAGAAAGAGAGTAGGAAGGATGCAGTGTTTCTTGTAAGGGACTCCTTTTTGAAGAGATCATGCTAAAAGGCTGCTAAAGGGATCTCTTGCTGCTGTAATTTGTAGAAAGGAGCTCTCTTAATTACAGTCAGAGTTTATTGCGTCTCTCCCTCTCTCTCCCCCTCCCCACCGCCCCCCCCGCCGTGTGTGTGTATGCAGAGCGCTAGAGAAAGCTGGCAGCACTACCTGAATAGCTATTGAAAGAGTGAGACTTCTCAGTTCCTGCTTCATTACTGGGTAGCAGCTATTCCAGTGTGTGAGAGCGTCCAACTGCATTCTCCCATCAAAAAGCCCTTGGTAAGTCCCCTTAGCCGGCAGAGCTGCGGATTAACTCAGCAAAAGGCAGGAGGGGGGTGGCAGGGAGCCGTGGGGGCACTCAGAGCCTGTGTGCAGCTTGAGATCTATTGGATTCCAAAGATTTTCTGTAATAAATGTGTAAGATCTTCTGTGGATTGCTGGGATGTGCAGGCAATTGCGAGGAATGTTTTGTGTGCTCAAGAGCAATGCTAAGTACGTTCAGGAGTGCCTGAAACAGAGCAGAATTTTTCTACGGGAGATGAGATTGGCAAATGCTTCTCAGAACTGCAGGAAGAGTGGTTTGGTTTGGTTTTGTTTCCCCCTATCATTTTCCTCTTGTTTTCCTCTCCCCTTTTATTGTATTGAATGTGTTAATAGGCTCAGAAAGAAGAAACTATGTCTTCCGGCTGATTGATGGCTTTTGAAATGTAGAACTTTTATCAGGAGAAGGATGAGAGCTGAAGACATGTGAGGAGATATGTGTGCTTTTTATTTGCATGTACATTCCTGTCCGTGTTTCTGGTATTGATTGTATAGATTTACCATGCTCAGGAAAAGTCCAAAAAGCTAGGAGATGCACATTTACTGCTCAAGATGCCAGTGTTTGTGCTTTTTAAATGTGCTAGTATCACATGTTTTATTAGTCATCCGCCTGACAAGTGGTGCTCTCCAGGTAGCTTCTTTCAGTATATGTTGCAAAAAGCACTCCCAGACAGGCGCTCTTCTTCTTTACCTTGATCCTATGAATCACGCTCATTTGGCTCAACGGAAAATGATAGAGGCCAGGTCAGGTCGCAACTCTCCTTGCCCCAGCTGAGCAATGGCATTTGAAGCGAGAGGCTGGAATGATGCCCTTATCTGAGGGTCCCAGTACCCCAGAGCTGGCTGCGTTTTGATTTGAAAAGTATGAACGAGTTGCTCCAGGGACAGGCTGGAGGTCATTGTCTAGCAATACAGAGAATTAACAGAATGACTGCCTCCTAACTGAACCCATATCTACTCCCCTGACGGATAAATCTAATCTAGAAGAGCCAGCTGCCTGACTAGCAGGGCATGGGACCACTGGCCCATCTGTTACTGTCAGTCCAGTCCAGACCTCTGTTGGCTACAGCTGCCCGTTGGATCACATAGGTGACACAGCCATATTTACAACAATGAGGGGGAAAGCTGCTCCTTATATTTAGAAAACACACACTCGTGATTTGAAACTGCTGCTTAGTGTCCCTAGACATCATTTTCTTTGCTACTGAGCAAACATGATAGCTCAAAGAATTAGGCTTTAGGTCTGCAATGGTTGCTTTCCAGTTAGTGTGAGTGAATTTATATCTCTTCTACAGGTCAAAAGGACCAGACTGACATTTCTTCCCCCTTTCAGGAGACTTCAGTGTTTATTAAGGGACAACTTTTACAAGCTAATATGAAAACAGAGCTCAGGCTTGCAGCCAAGCACAGAATAGGTATTGCTTCCTGAAACTCAGTCATTTTACATTATATTGATAGAGGAATCATGCTAAGGGGTGCAGATGACTAGGGGATTGATAAGTGAGCTTATATAAGTTCATGCAATGGGGATTACAAGTAGGAATATGCCTCATGTTCCAGGTTTTCAGCAGCAGCATTACTTCATCAATAAATTAAAATGTTGTCAAAATTACATCATTACCTGGGATGTTTATTATATTAAATATAATGCTGGGGTACAATATAGAGAAAAATAATCTTCAGGGGGGAACAAAAAAAAGAATCTATAAACAAAGAATGTTTCGGGGTTTTTTTTGTATTTGTGTCCATCAACTACATAAGCTTGTTGCTAGAAT
This sequence comes from Balaeniceps rex, assembly GCA_013401315.1. NCBI lineage: Eukaryota > Metazoa > Chordata > Aves > Pelecaniformes > Balaenicipitidae > Balaeniceps > Balaeniceps rex. Next base: position 63,410 of record VYZW01054282.1, on the reverse strand, counting down.
ACTCTTGAATACAACTGTGCATTGCCTTTTCTAAGTTTGTTTTGCTTTCATCATCTGCGTGGATGTATGAAAGAGCAGAAACACCTCAATGAGGAGGATTCCAGTGTGAAGGGGGGCAGGAACAGGTATCTCTATTCAGCTCTGTGCCACATCCTTGTATCAAATTCAGCCTTGACCAGACTCATTTTAGTAAGCAGACTCTGCTTTGTCATCTGTTTGCTATCAGCATGGCAGGATGTTCTCAAAGCAACTTAATACCAGGTCAGGATGGTAGAAAAATGCTGGGAGCTTTTCACCAGTGGCCAGATGCCATGACCCTTCTGCCTACTGGAAGTGTTGTGCTCTGTGAGGATGAGGCAACCCTGCACAAGAAAAAGGAACGAGGAAAGTGTCTTGGCTGATAGGCAAAATCTGTGTTTATCATGGCCAGTGTATGCTCTGCAGAGCCTCACCCGTGGCACAAGGGGTCTGCCCCCTCTCCTTTCTCACAGGAACACGATGAGGCGGGAACCATTTGTCTCTTCCTATAGAAGGGACTATGTGCACCTGACAGACAAGACTGCCCTACTTGTGATCATGTACCCACACATCCATATAGTAAATACCCTAGTAAGTGGTGGGCAGGAGATGTTGCCTATGTTTGGGCTGATCCAACTGTGTTAGCATGTAGTCAGCATGTGTCTCCAGGCAGTGGCTTACTCCATCTACCCTACCAGCCCCAGGGGAGGTATTTCTGGAGGATGACCAGGCAAGGTCCTAAATTCTTGCTGATACAAGAAGTCTTCAGACCTTGCCAGCATGAGCCACAGAGACCTAAATGTACCTTCAAGCCAACCTGGGTTTTCATCAGAAATTCTCTCTGTTGCTTCTCTGACTTGAAATGAGCTCTCCTCCCTGCCCCCCATCAAAGATTACAATTCATGAAGCAGAAAATGCCAGGTACTCAAGCACTGGCAGAGTTCTTTTAAATTATGTTTCTAGTTTATCATCCTTTTATGTGTCAAAGTTTTCTATTTCCCCTCTCTATTCTTATATATAGCAAAATGTATCAATCCAGGCATTTCAATACCCATCACTAAAGCATAAGGGTCCATATATCCTCATCTACTGAATAAACAGGGATTTTAAAAGGGCATTCCGTGTGCCGGGGGTAGCTTTTGTTTGCATAACTTGACTACAGTTCTGCTTATAAGAATTGCAAAACCAAACCAAGGAAGCAGAGATGGATGTAATTCATGGATTATTGCCCTAAAAGCCCTCCCTGTTGTCCTCAGACATCTTCCTTCTTTCCCCATTTCCTGTGAAATCCCCGTGGGTCTGATTTAGACCAAAGCTCTTTGGAACAGGTATCACTCATTGCACACCTTTGTGTCTATCACGCTGCATGGAAATATGAAATATTAACCACAGCTAGAGTATTTAGAGTGGATAAACACCTAATGCAATCTCCCGATCCTAACTGCTCCTTTTTCTGTAGCTCCTTGTGCCTTAGTAGGGTCAAAACGAGAGAAACCTATTCAAACCTTCTGCCATTATCTTTTTTTTGCTGCCCCTGGAGAAAGGACTCAAAATCCAAACATCTGCTACTTCCTTCTACTGAAGGGCAGTGGTAGGGGTGAAGGACCTTGAAAAGCCATACTCTTGCAGTTATCAGGGGAATTGTGAAGGAACAATAAGATTTTTCAGCATGGCATTCTCGTCATTAAAATGACTTACAAATTGTTTTTGTCATTGCTAGGACAAGAGTGGAACTGACATTTTGTTGCATATGAACTCCCCAGTAATTGGTGCCCCATAATATAAATTAGATTAGAGGCAGTTTACCAAGTCCCAGTACAGCAAGTTTTCATTTTACTGTTCTCTCAAAGGAAGATAATCTACAATGTACATTTTAGAAGACAACTGCAGCATAAGAGAGATACAACCCTGGAAAGAAAAAAAATGATGACTTCAGTAGGACTTTGTAGTCAAAATTCCTTGCCAGCTTAAAGAATAATATCTGCATCCAGAAATGATACACTGAGTTTGAGTGCTTCTTTTACTGTGTTTTTTGTGTTAACTCTGCTAAATAATTAAGGAGAAGAGAGCAGAACAGATAACTAGGTAATAGCAGGCATGACCACAAGTAGCCTGCCCATTTCTTTAAACCTGGATCCAAGTTCTTTGACTTGAAATTGGAGTTTTTTCACTGAGAAACTGTGGCAGGATATGTTCCCAGCACTACAACAGATGCTATTAAAGCAGCTTCTTTCCATTATGAAAACAAAGCTGAAGCACTATAACATATGTTGTGTTGATTCATGACTTAGAAAATATCATTCCATGGAGATGTATTTGATAAATGCAATAAGAAAGCAGCTGATTCCTTGGAAAAAGGCATCTGACTGCAGCATTAGCCACTTGAATATTGTACTTGACAAACACTCAGATGTGATATGTTTTAATACCTTGCCATAACACCTAAGGATTTTCATTCAGATGCAACACTATTCCTTTCTCTTCCTGAATGTCTTAAAATATGCTACTTGCAAATGAAAAACATTGGTAAACAATTCCTTTTATGGGAATCTGACCCTGATGTTCAGTTGCTAGCGTTCAGACCTCAAGATTGTATGGTTCCTCATCTGCAAAAGAGAGATGATATCTCTGCCTCCCCCTTCATGCGTACACCCTTGATCTGTCTTCTTTGCTTATCCTGCATACTGAGGACAGAGACTGTGCCTTATTATATGCACAATACCTACACAGTCAGCACCTACACAGTTCTTGGCTGCAGCCTGTAGGTGCTCCTGTAAAATAATTTTCCCCACATACCACTAGCTGATATTCTTAGTATCAGCCTCAGCCAACTGGATGGTGCCAATGATGCCGGCAGCATTTCCCTCCAGAGTACTGAGCCTAGAAGCACCTGTAGGCTTCAAACCCCTTCCAGGACTGGCAGTGTGGTCCCAGAGGGCTTCAGTTCCCCCATCTACTACTTTGACCCTCTTAGCAAATAATAAAATCTCCTCACCCAAGTGTTTGAAGAAGAGACTTAGCATGCCATTTCTGGAATCAGTGCCTGGGAAAGGACGTGGCAATTATATCAAGGATACTTAGAAATACCAATTTCTTTGACACTTATATCGGCTCCACAGAACTGACTACAGTAAGTGTTTGTTTCTGTCAGTTTACTAGATAAGGTGAATCCATGGGGAGCTGATAGGTGCCCTAACAAGGTATACTCTTGCAGCATTTTCTTTCTGACCAGAAACCCACTCATATCACCGACAGCTGTCACCTTCAGTAAAATTGAGCACGAAACAATCAAAACAACAACAGCCCATCCTACTGATGCACCTGTATCCCAAGCCTAACTCAGTGCATTTGGCTGGAACAGGCTGTGTGGAACAGGAGCAGATTTTGGAGAACTGCCTGCTCTTATTTTTCTATTTAGTATACTTTATATTAAAATATATTTTAACAAAATTTGAAGGGTGTTCTCTGCCCCCTTTAAAGAGCAACAAACCATCTCTCAGCTGAAGTAAAAGCATTTAGTGAACCGATCCTTGATTAATTTCATCCACTTCAGAGGGGTTAAACCTGGCTGTAGGGACAGAGCAGAGTAGACAAGGACTGTTTCAGGGGGCAGGGAGCCTCTACAGAGCAGCTGTTCTAGGTCCTTGTCTGTCTCATTGCTCCACTGGGATCACTGGAAGGAGGATACAAGTTACAGNGTCAAAAAACTGGTAAAAAAAAAAAAAAACAAACAAAACAACAAAAGATTTTATGGAGAATTATTTTCTATGCTGTTCTTCTTGAGAAAGACAGAATAAAGCTGACCACCTCTCTAGCTCAAATAAAAGCCTAATTTCTGATAACAGTCTTAAAAAGAAAACTCAAATAGTTAGATGCAAGAAGATCTCTTTCATTGTGTTCAAACAGAATTGTTGTAAAATGCCTTCAGATAAAGCCAGATAGACCCCTGTTGTCCTTTAGCTGCATTCAACCAGAGGTCAACAAGGTGACTCAAGCCAAGACTCAGCACAGAAGAGGAAAACTCCCAAGAGCTTTTTCTCCAAGCTGCTGTCTTCTTTCTAGAGATTTAATCATCTCCCTAGAGCTTATTATCAGAGCAAGCACCCTGACTCTTGCTGAGAAAAAGACACTCATGTCTTTTCCATACAATTGGGAAATCTGGCAGACCCATGTGTTGACGTTGCAGCTCCAATTCTCTTTTTGGGGCACTGCTGGTGCCAAGTTGCTTCCTGTTGCAGAGTCCAAATGTCCCTGTTCAATGTCCCTGAGATCAGATCCTGGGAGGCAGCAGTTCTTACCTCTATGGTTATCCACAAACCCACTGGTGGAGCTCCAGGGAAATAATGACAGTGCGTGGTTCTCTGCTCCCCATGCTTTCAGATTCCAAATTTCTTTTTCTCTCAAGTGACACAGTATGGTTGGCCACTTTCACAGCATTAAACAAAGTCATTTGGTGGTGAAATCACTCAGCAACAGAGGAGAGCTTGTTTATTGATTGAACTCCCCACAGATGTTACCTGATGCTGCTTAGAGGATCAGTTGTTTGTGCCAGCAAATTGCCGTACATAGTCTTAGAAATTGTAAGTAGGTGCAATGTTATATTTAAAAATGAAAAATTGATTTCTTCATGAGAATGGCATGCAAAGCAGGCAAGCATTCATTCTGCTTTGCTCGTTGGGAAGCACCATTGGATTATGCTTCCCAAGGCACTACAGATAACAACACAGATGCGAGGTACTGCCTTACTTTCACCACAGATCCCCTTTGAATTCTCTGAGCATATTTTTCTAGCTCAATATCCTGCTGCCAGGTGTGTCTGAGGTCATAGCTCAGCACCTCTGCGATTCAGCTAGCTGCCATGGTTTTAGCTTGGCCTCCCCCCAGAAGTGTCTTGTAATAAAAGCAAGCTAAAAGGCAAAGAATAAGGGCACTTGCATGTCCTTCCTCGCTAAGATTTGATTCTCTTGGCTTAGGGTTGAGACTATATTAAAACAAAACTGATATTTTCTTTGGCTAGCAGTGGGATATCTGGACAGGACCAGGTTTGGGAACAGGCTAGTGAAGGGAGGGGAGAACGCACATCATGGTAATGCGTCAATTGCATTGTGCTTCAGATAAAATATCAGAACAGTCATCAGGCTTTTGCCATCTGTTCAATTTTTGGAATGCTTCCAGGAAAGGACAATGCCTATAAAGACAGTGTCCATTTTAGCTAACAGATTCCACTCTCTCCTCAAGCACAAATCACATACATTTCACTTGTGGTCACGGATGTATGCATATGCGTCCGAGTTTGCATGAACGCAGCTATTGGGAGGCAGTATCCTCCTAATATGCAACTAATCCACCCAGCTATACATGGACTTCTAAGCAAGCAACTCTACATCTCTGTAATGAGTATGTTATTTATTAGAGTTGGCTAAGCCTGCCTGGTTTAAATCTGGATTTAATCTTATTTTAAGATATTCAGTGTTGTGATTTTGGTTCGGCAAAGTGTCAGCATAAACATATAAATATATATATATTGCTATGTCTGGAAGTACCCACTCTACAGCTGTGTTCCAAAGCTGTTCCCCCAGAAACACGCAACACTTGTATGTCAGTACAGCTCTCATTTTTCATTTTCAACAAGTAGCAACTGAGAGAATACCAGAGTGACCAGCTACTGCTTATAGATTGCATGAACTGCCAGCCTTGTGAAGTCTGCTTAAACCAGCGACACTCAAAGGAAAAAATTAAGGAACATCATATTTCCGGATAATGTATCTTAAGATCTGATCTCATAATGCAAGGTCAGATGAAATCAAAACACTGTTTACAGCAGTGCTCTTTCTTCTCAGCTCTGCAGTTATTAAAAGCATTTAGCCTGAATTAATTAAAAGAAAGAAAACTCTTCTTGACTAGCTTAAGGAGTAACATGTGGCATGTAATTTGGATTTCTGAGTGCTTTAGACAAGTAAGCTGCATTACTCATCCATCTCATTTAAGATATGTAGATTCCGTAATATTCCATCTGGATTTTCAGCCAAACTTTGGGTTGCTTTTTGGTTGTTTGAAGAAGGCTGGAGAAGAAGGTTCATCTTAGAATGAACAAAGCAGGGTGAAAATTGTCCAACTGGAAAAAAATCAGCACATGACAGAAAGTGACCCTGGGCGACAGCAATGTATGGGAACCTTCAATTTATTTTCCGTGACAGAATGATTCTTTTACTTTCTTTCCCACAGCAAACAATCCCTCTGTATTTAGTGCAGGAGCCATTTAGAAACAGAGTGGCACATTGGTATACATTGGACACTCACAAGCTTTGTCCACTCCCCTTGTTCCAGCTACAATATCATCATATGAACACATTGGTGATGATAGCATGAGAGATCAGACTGGAAGACATCCATGAGCAAGAAAATCAGAACCTTCTACTCTCAGAAAAAAGAAAAAAAAAAGAAAAAAAAAAGAAAAAAGAAAAAAAAAAGAAAAAAGGAATTTTTAAGGGAATTTAAGAGAAAAAACATGCCACCCTTATCTGTGATCCTGCAGTGCCAACACCATTCATTTGAACATGGAGTACATATAATGCCCAGTTGCTTGCATAACTGTTAGTTCTAGTAGTTCAAATCTATGTGTTCCCTTCATTAACTGGTGTATTGGGGCTATCCCCAGACACTCTCTATCCACGAGTCAATGGAGGCCAATCTGTCCAAGCAGCCAAGCCAACATTAGACCTGTCTATCAGTACAGGTGAGAAAAAAACTTCCTGTGATAAGCCTGCAACTAATACAATTTGATCAATTCTGAAATGAAATTATTAACTGGGGAAAAAAAAAATGCTTTTCAGAAAGATATTTACAAACTCCAGGGGCAAATCTAGCAAAGGCAGTTGAGCCATGTTCATATGAAATGTATCAGAGGGAAAGGACAAAAGTCTATCTAATTTGTTAGGCGTTGGAAAACAACTGCAAAAAATCCTTAGCCAAGATCATCTATGGGAACAGATGCTCCAAAGAGATAAAAAGAGGTGCACATAAGCACCATTTTCCTCCCCCTGCCTCAAATGAAAGAACAGTAAATAGGAGTGGCAGCTTCTTCAAGCCCATTTTTGCCTTGGCAGATTTCTCCGGCAGCAGAAGCACAGCCAGGTTCACTGGAGCATCCTGATAGACCTTGTAGGAAGCCTGGGAATACCTGTTACTTGAAAATGGATCTTGGTGTGGGGCTTTGGCTCTAGACAGACTACTATGGAGGGTGCCTGGAAGGACACTATTAATGGCTCCATGATCGGTACAGTTCAGTAGAGCTCTGCAATTTCTTTATAATTCAAAGGATCAAGGGGATAAGCTTGAGCATTAAAAAAAAAAAAAAATCGGTGTTATAGCCAAGCAATATGAGGTACTTTTGGCACCATTTGTTCATCTGGTGGACTGGCACATGGCAAGGTGAGATCAGCTTTGTGCAGCTGAACCATCAGTCTAATGTCTTGCCAAGTCCCTGGTACTGTTTTAAACACATCAGGCCCCCAAAGACTGCTGAAGCCAGAACCTAGGAAGGCTGTGTGTGAGTGACAGCACACCCACACTAAGAGCCAGGGCCAGCCTCTGGCTGAGGGTCAGGTGGCTTTACAGTGGGAGAGGACTGGCCCAGCTAGGAGTGATGCTAACACAAGCTGCTATGGGGCAGAAGACCTCAGTTCTGTGGCATGGGGAGCAATACATCTGAGCCAGAAGAATGCTGAAGACAGCATTAAACTATGCCTTGATTTGGGTTTTTCCGTTTTTCTTATTGCCTTAAGGAAGGTCCAAAGGGCGATGTGTTCCCCATGGGTGGTAGTGGGGTCCCTCTCCACATGCAGGCTCCCTTTTGCAGCAGCACCAGCATCAGTATCAGCTGGCAGCTCCGTGGGGCCACGACCATCCTGTAGAGCAGAGCAGGTGGCAACTGTTGTCTCTGTCTCCCACCTCATCCCACAGGGCTTGGCAGTGTGGGTGAAACGAGGCAATGCTTTTCACAGACTGGGGTTTGCATTACGCATAAAGTGAGAGCTACAGCATTAGCTTACGTGGCAGACATGCCTCCAGAGCTGCAGCAAGCAAGACGTTACCAGTGAGATTACCAGAACTGCTAATACATACATAAAGTTTGCATCCTAGGTCCTGGGGGTAAAAACGTGGAGGATGCAGGTGATTTGGCTTGCCATGCCTGCCCAGAACAATCAGGCTGCAGCTGAACCCAAGGCATATGGTGCTTTAGGCCAGGCAATGAGGGGTAACTCTGAACTAAAGGAAACAGAATTTGTGTAGAAAGCATAAAAATCAGTTGTGTGAAAAAGTGGTATGACCAGATTAGACTTATTACTGTTTAACAAAGAAAGAGCAACCAGACAGAAACTATTTTTCTTGTGGTTGACCAGAAGCAAGAAGAGGGCCTTTAGTCACAGTACAATTTCTCAAGCCAAGTGGTTCAGAAATTGGCAACCCCACGCATGCAGCAAACACCAACACATCAGAACGAATTCGAAGCTGTTATTCCACAGATCCAGAACAACAACAAAAGAAAATATAAGAAGGTGTTACTAATGTGAGCCCTGGGGAATTTGTGTTTGACTTGGCACCAAAAACATGCTGTGAGATTCTTGACCTGACAGTATCAGCTGTGATCTTTTATTGAGAAGATTTATGCAGCCTGAAATTGAGGATTTGGTAATTAACAGGAACAAGTTTGTCAACTGTGCTGCCTTGTTTAGACATTGTAGAAAATTATGTATACACCATCTTGGTGGCAAGAGGGCATTCAGAAGATGTCACCATTAAAGTCGCTTTCGTGAAATTTCCAGTTTCAGGGCTGATGTTTTCATTGCTGGGAAGGTACAAGCTTTGAATAATCACAGAAGAATGAGATGCAGCACGCAAAAGTGTGAAGTAGCTCCATGTAGAAGAATTTAGACAACATTTCACTCTCACTTTAGTTTATTACAGTTTATTCATGTTTTTTAGAGTAGGGTCACCCCTTTTAAATAGGGCGTAATCTGTTTGAAAACATTAGGCTACATGATGTCTTGCATATTTACAGGAGTAAATTTGCTTTAGCATATTTAAATAGGATAGTTTGATTGGTATTAGATTTTTAGTGCAAAAGGACTACTGTGGATAAGGTTTTCAAAAATAGGAATCCAAACACAGACGTCTGAAAGGCATCTCTATTGGCATCTACATGTATAAAACTACTAAATTCTAAAAATGGCCTTCTGGGTTTACCGATAGGGTGCAATATTGAGTTGCTGAAAGTAACATAGCTGCATTAGAAAGGTAAGTTCACCTGGCTGGAGACCTCTTTAACAGCACCATGCTGCTTCCAGGGTACACAGTAGCCTGGATACCTTTACATGGCCCTGTGTTACACAATGCAAAAGCATCCAAACAAGCCCAGCTTGAAAATGTGACATACAAGTTAACGGCTAATGTTTGTTTTCACCATGTGTGTTTGAGGACAGTCACATTCCTTATTGCCACTATAGTGGAAATTTAGGAAGCACAAATATTTTGTCCTTCAAGACTTGGCTCATATGACTACTTTTTGACAAGCTGTGGTACTGTTAATGCCAATGAAAGTGCTTACGCTACGAGTAAAAGCTCATAGGAACAGCAGGGATAACGGTTAACTGTATAAACAGAACCCTCTTTATTTAGTTCCTGATCTGGGCTATTTTCGAACAACTGCTGCTGTTTATTGTCATTACTGGGTTCAAAAACTGACTTGCTTTGCTCTCTTTCCAAGGGACAGAGTAAATAAATTCTGACATTTGAAGCAGTGTATTTACAGCAGTGCAGAGCATGTGGCTCTGGAGTGTGGCTGCAACGAAAAACAGAGAGTGGCAAAAGCCCCTGGATGCATTTGTCACCCAGGGGAACTGGAGAGGGGGGTGGCTTCCTCACCATCTCCTTTTCCTCCATTTTTTGTAAAGACATTTTGAAATGGAATATTAAAATGTGTTGCTCTGCTTTCAGATCTAAACCCAAGGAATTTCACATGGTGGTGTTAGTAACCGAATATGTCATCCACATTGGATGGGTTTTGTGCCTGTCTCCCCAGGAAGGGAGGAAGGACCAGTTGTCACCGCTTCATTAATTGTTCCTTTTTTTCCAGTGGTAAAGGGGCAAATTTTAAATGCCAACTGGCACAGTTTGCAAGGGTGTATAATTTATGAGGCGCGTGTGAGAAGCTGGAAAGATAGCTACAAATCAATATGAGCATAAGCAAAACATTCAGCTGGCAATCGCTGCCACACAGCGTGGCTGCCTATGCTTAGTTATCACTCTGCACATATTTTTTACTTTCCTGAACTGTATTTCTCAAGGTTTGGTTGTTTGTTGTTTTGGGTTTTTTTTTAAAGACTACATAATTTTTTAGGCTGGAAGGCTTCTCAAGGGAAAGAGGGACAGTCTGGAAAAAACAAGATTGAAAAGGTATAAAAAACTATATATCTTGCCAAAACCAGATCAACACCGTTGAATATTGTGGCGGGTGGAGGGGATGTGAAAGCAGAGGCAGGATTCTCACACAAGACAGCTCCTTACTGGAAATGGAAATGGTCTGAAGAAAGACAGGCAAGGCAGCCTTTCACAAACAAGAGGGGAGAGGAGAGGAAAGCAGAAATGTCGGGATCTTGGATACACAGAGCTACTGCTGTTAGTTTTTAACTTTTCTAACCAAGCTATCTGCATTACTGGCAATATCATCAGAACAAAAGCCAGGTGTCTGCAGATTTGCATAGATCTACATATGTTTAGAGGTATCTGAACTGTTGTGCAAAAGCATATCTGATCATATACAAAGGGGAAAATGGAAATACTTCAGGGTTTAAGCTTATTTCTTCTGCATATGTATTCTCCTTCCTTCTACCTGTGTATTCTCCTTCCTCCCTTCCAGCAGGAGACGTTCACTCCAGTATCACATCACCCTGAAACAGTTTCACTTGACGAACAACCCCACAGCCACATCTCCTCCCCTAAGTTAACTACACTCCCTTAAGTTCACTACTCCATCTCCCACAGAAAATCAGGAATTCCAGCCCACTCCTGAAGTAAACCAGCCTTGAGCTCTGTACATCTTGGCCAGATGTGAACACAGATAACATTGGTTTCTTAGTGCTATATGTTTCCAATCACTTTCTTAAATAAGAAGCATCTGGCTTAAACAGCATGAAGCACTGGTGCCAGCATCGCTAGGAGGGGTTTGGCAGGGACTGTGGTCTCTGTTCTTGGAGGTGCCACGGGCTGCAGACAAGGATTTATGTTGTCATGTAAAGAGCTCTGGCCTGGCATACAGTGTGTTCGTGCAATTCTCCATTACATACCTCTATTTACGCAGAACTTTTTTCCTGGGGTGAAGAACTGAGCGAAAGACAAGGCAGACTTCAGCTCAGCACCTCCAGCGTGTGTGCATGTGTGTGTATGCGTGAGAGGTGATACCTTAATCTATGCAGCTGCATGTCCTCAGAGGTGCCTTGACCTGTGCTGATCCCCTCACCAAATGAATACTGGCTGGTTGGGAGAAAAAGCTGGTGAAGGGGACACAAGGCCAGTGCTTAAGGTAGACCTCACTCACAATTAACAGAGTTGAAGCACTCTCACAGATGATGAAGATGATTTGATTTTGTCTCCACCACCTCTTGTGGAATAATTTAAAAATCCATTTAGCTTGGCTTAATACATTTTTTTAATGTGTATCTGAATTTCACCCTCAAGTGAAAATAATGTTCAGGAGTCTTTCCCATTAAAACTATGTACATATCTCTAGAACATAAAATACACGCTCAGAAGGGAGTCTGAAGATAGACTTGTTAGACTATGTGTCCTGCTGGAACTATTTCTAATTGGGGGGGCAAACTTAGGTTTCCAGATTGTAGTCCACGCATTATTCTGCTGTACCATACCTGGGTAGCAGGCAGGGTGATAGCACATAGAATTATTTATCAGGATGAATATAATTAAGTCTTGAAGTGAAAAGTGCAAGAAAAGAAAAAAAAAATCAGTAGAGCAATATGGACTAGGATTGTTATTTACTGAAAAGATATACGAAATTCAAAAGAAAAAGCATGAAAAAAAAAATTATTACCTTCTCCCAGTGCAAGTAATAATTTTAGCAGATCTGCTGTCAGAAAATGTTTCCCAAACTAGTTTTATTTAAAGAGTCTCTGAAAGGGCAAATTGTCTAGTAATCAAGTCATTTCATGACTTAATTTACCTTGATTAACATGGTACTTTTCGAAAAGTGCTAATCAATTTTAGCTTCTAGTAAACTGGAAATACCACATAAATTGCTGTCACAGTCTTAAACTGCTAATCAATTTTGAAAATCTAAATCAACGTGCATTTTTACACTCTTATTTTTCAGTCATTGGCTGGAATGCCTTTCTTGACCTTGAAGTGTGAGAGAAGAATTTCCCTGTAAAATAATTAAAGAAAAAGATGCCACACTTTGGCATTACAGTTTTTAGTTAAAATGCTGAATATGTAAGAACTATGAAGGACAAAAATGTTTTTAGTAAGTAAGGTCATCATAAAGTGACCTTTTTCTTTCATCCAAAGAAGAGCATTCTTACATATTAGGACCCCACGTTCTTTAAGCATACAGTGCATATTTACGCTGCATCATGCAAACCACTGGGCATGTTACAGTAACAGGTTTTCTGAAAAGCTGCAGCCAAAAAAATACTTACTTTATATGATCCTCATGTTTTGCAAGCATAAAAGTATCCCAAAGAATACCATGAAATAACTGATAGTGCAGCCACATAAGAGTTTTCTATATTATTATGCATCTCTTTCATTTTCCATGTTGCCACAAATAAACCTATCACAGGTGTTTAAGCAGTGTAACTGTGCCTGGAAATTGTGAATTTTCAGATGTTAAAGGCTTAGACATTTTTTAGCAACCAAATCTAATCATCAGCCACCTGGAGCTTCTTTCACTTATATGTCTATTAGAAGAATAGAGAGACCTGCTCTCTTTTGTAAAGAAGAAAAAATCTCAATCCTAAATCCATTGATATATCCTATTGCACTGTACCTACATGTATTTTTTCCTCTGTGTGTTTCTGAAAGAAACCCATAAAACTTGCCAGCAGAAGGCAGGTCATCACATACATCCATCTGACAAAAAACCCTGGCTGGATCTGGACATCATTCTTTAGACTGGAAGGAAAATGGTACAAGACTGGCCAAGTTCTGGGCCAACAGCCCTGTGTAATGTGGAACAGCAGGAGAGCAGGCCTGGCTTCCCCCAGAAGACATTGGTGCAGCTGCAGGACTATGTCTTCTGGCTTATGAAGCAGCAAGTAGGACAGCCAGAGGCCAGACAGTTGTGCCCTTATGCTTCACCAAATGACACCCAGTAAGGAGTAGGGTATGTTAAAATTACTTGTAGTTATATAGATGCCTACATTTGGAGGTAAGTTTCCCTGTTCTTCCTAGTCAGCCCATGGAAAAGTTCAGAGTATCCTTTTTAGGATATATTGCCTTTTGCAGGAGAAATCTTCTCCATTTGACTGCATGTAGAGCCTAGGAAGTCAAATCAGGTAGGACCTTGTAGTTATGTGATGTACAGACTTCTCCCCTGAGAGGTCCAATGATGTTTGAGCACCATTTGGATCCTTGCAAGTATCTGTCTTGGCTTGTGTCCCCATGTGCCAGTGCTGCACACCTGGGGCCCACGTACTGGGGATCATTCCCAAGATATTCCCATTGCTCCCAGCTGTGGTCTATCAGTAGACAGTTTTCAACTCCATTTCCTCAGATACGTTGTCCTCCTGCTTGAACATCCTATGTGTGCTCTGCCTTGACTGATTCATACATAACCTACCTGACATGCATTAATACAGCGCCTATGACCTGCCTTTCTCTTGGTTCTGCTGTTCCTATATGCACAGGGTGATTTTCTCAATATCCTTACTCCATAAGCCAGTTCCATTAACTTCTGTTTTTATGTAGCATATCATTCCTGGCTGACCAGAGTGAGCCCAAGCTGTCTGCCACTGTACCATTCCTATTTACTACAGACATCTAGGGCATGACAAAATGTAAACTGAAAAGCTTTCTTCTGGTGCTATTTTTGTGCTATTTTCCTTCCACAAACTGGACCCTCAGGTCCAGGTCTATTGCAGCTTGGGCAGCAGATGGCATGAGAACTTGTGCATCCTTCACATACATCAACATACAAGAGAAACTGGGTGTCCTTCATTTATTAAAAGCAATGTGATTTCCAACTTCCCAAACACTGATAAATATAGTTTAGAAGGCAAAGAGTTTGTGTCCCGAAATAATTATTGTTAGGACAACTCATTTGTTTGTCAGCAACTGGTATAAAACACATGTAAAGAAACACTGGCAATATGAAATAGTGGAATGCTGTTAATAAATATTTGGTGTTCACAAACTGAAAGTAAGCATGCTAATAAGTTTTTCACAAAAGGAGGACCCACCCCCATGGTGTCAGACAAAAGGCAGGGCTCATCCATGCTTTGAGACCTGAAAGATCAGTACTGAAGGGAGCTACACAGTCTCAGTGGTGACCCTGATGGCTCAAAACGCTAGTCAAAACCCTGGGTGATATTCCATCCATGGAATTAGGTGGAATAAGGTTGTTCTTTGATGTGAGCCCATGTATTTGGCACACAAAGTCCTGTTTCCCTCTAAAGCAGAGGTAGAGCAACAGAGAAATGTGACCAAATTTCCAAGATTTTCTAGTCTAACATTCAACCCAAAGTACCTCTCCTTCATGCCCATCCCTTAGACCATGCTCTCATTGCCTGCTCAGGCTGTGTCTCATGCATCCTTCCAACTTCTCATTGCCTCCTACCACCAATATGCAAAACCATAACCAGCAGAAATCAGCGCAGCCACCACATGCCTTGCATCTCCCTTCATTTTGGAGAGTATCTGAATGCCTATGTATGGGGTGAAGGTCACCTTTATTCATAGAGGAGCGTAACTGGTTTTTATGCCTATCTTAAGTGAAGGGCATCAACACCACTGTCTCTTGCTTGTATCTCAGCTCAGAAAAACACTTTCAGGGTGCAAATCATCTGACTGTTCAGATGTCTACCTTGGAATGAGATGACTTATATGCTAAAACTTTCAAAGTGGGAACCTCGGGTGACCTGCTTAGACATAAGCAGCTATGCTCTAAGTATCTGAATTTGGTCAGATTAATTCGTTCGGCGACAGTCTGAGGAGATATCCAGAAGCGCCACTAAAACACAAACATAACTCAGGATATAAGATGCCATCAGCACTAAGGAAATTTTGAACTTTGAAGATATACCATCACTGTCATGCCAGGCAATTGGAGGCTTGAAGAGACACTTATGCCCTGAAAGCTGATAAATGTGGGTTCTGTCAGGAAATGGATGTATAGAGAAATACATGCCTTGGACAAGCACTGACTCCTGGAATGCTCTGCTCTGTTCGTGGACAGAGATTATGAGTCTAAGCGCATTCACTTCTCTCAACAACATGAGAAAGGCTATGAAGACTGCATACAAAGATACTGCTGGAGCCAAATTAATCATCATTAGACTATTGGTCACAGCAGCAAAAATATAAGCATTGTGTGCATTTGAAAGATGAGGCAGAGGAAGAGAAAATGAAAGTAGGAAATTAAACTGAACTGAGTTGAGAGAGGTTGAAAAAGGAGAGGAAATACAGAAGAATGGATGAGAACAGAGGAGACAGGAATTCAAGGGAATGGGCAATAGCAAAGCAAGAGGGCACACATCGATGTAAGAATTGTCATACCAGATCTGAGCCACCGCCCGTGATGCCCAGCATCTTGTTTCTGCTAGAAACCATGATTAGATGCTTGAGAGGATGGTGCAAGAAAACCATCTATTGAAAACCTGTGATGTAATCAGCCTATCAAGGAGGTTTCCTCCCAACTCTTGTCAAACAGAGATTACTTGGAGTCCTGAAGCACTGAAGAAGGGGTGACAGCTGAGGTGAAAATAAAAACATAAGGTGGAGAGAATGGAAGGAGTGAGGAAAAGAACAAACTGGGATAGAAGATGAGCCTAGAGGATCAGGACTGATTTTCCTCCAGTGCTGTGATGAATAGTGGATCCACCTCAAGGTCTTGATGTCGGGCTTCTGTATAACATACAGGAGAGCACATTATCTTTGATGAGAATGTTTTCTGTAGTTTTATGTGATGCTTGCCAAAGTTGCAGGATTTCTAAGTTACCTAGTTTGTTCCTTCATGCAATTCATATTTTTTTTAAACAAATGGACTACACTTGTTCCTCCTTAATCCTCACAAAAACTTTCAAAAAATGGTTCCTGTCCCTTTCTTATATCTTCTCTGCTTCTTATAAAAAATAATCTGAAATACATTGACTTGGCTATGTGAGCTGCCCAGATTTGGATACTCAAGCTGCTCATTGTCCTTTAAAGCTTGCATTTCAAATCTATATACTTGTACAATTGATTATTAAGTACATATGTATAGAGAGCTACCAAGCAACTCCACTGCGAGTGCTCACCAGCGAAGGTGCGGAAGAATGGCAGCTCCAAGAGGAGTATTAGCTCAGGCAACCCCAGCTTTCCCCAACACTTTCTGTCGTGGAGGGGGAGCCTGTTCAGTGCTACACCTCTCCAGAGAGCAAAGCAGATGCTGCACTTCATGCTTACTTAGCCAGCACTGCTGATGGTACCTGAAATAAGATAAACGGAGCTCAGAGAGAATGCAGGAATAGCATTATCCAAATATTTTTACCTAAGTAATTCAAGACAATGCAAGACCCAGAAATCCCTTTCAGTAGCCCCTATTACTCTTCCAGATGAGTTCCTCTCCTGATGGCCCTAACACCAGGATGTTAAGCAGAAGTGACAACCAGACCAGGCCTTGTGCACCTCTGCAGGTCAGATATTTCTTGAGGAGGAGGGGGACTGGGGAAGAGAAGCTGCTGCTTAACAGCATTCACCCTGCATGGAGAGATGGGAACATATTTGAATGTTTCAGTACAAATACATCAGCTCCTTGCAGGATATTGAAACCAGTCAGCAGACCCTGTGATCAGTGTATCAGAGCTGACTGATGTGTCAGTAGTGGCAGGCTGTTGTCAGGGATAAGTTTTTTATTGTTTATGGTTGTCACTTCAGCTGGAGATTAAATATGAGACCTTCTAAATTTGCAGCAGTTACCTTACTGTGGACATAAGCTTTGGAATGTGCCTTGGACAAAAAGGAGAAAATGGTTCCTATACGCTCCTATATGGCCCATATTGCTTCAGTTTCTACACCTTAATTTGCTTACCTAGTAGCAGAGTAGCTGGGAATACCATGTTATCAGGGAACCCTATTCAAGAAAGCATGCAATTTCCTCATCTTCAGAGAAATAAAGCCCTTTAAAGACGTGACAAGGTAAAAAAGAGAGTAGCTGGCAAAAATTCCCATGCTCCCATAGCAGACTGAGCCTTTACTGCTTCTTTTCATATTGTATTAGTGTTTTAACTTCTGCCCCTCCTTGAGTTTAGCTTCTGGGATTTTGCAATTTATAGTCCAGTGTTCTGCTTTTCTGTTTCTGGTCTTGTTCTGCTTACTTTGCCCAAGCCTGTAAAACTAGATGACCATCTTGCTCTGACAAATTTGCTCAGGGTCAGCAGGGTAAAATTTCTGACAGAGGAATTATAAAGCAAAAAAAATGCACAGAGACATGGACAGAGTTTCTCCTCAAGCACAGCTCAGTCAGCTGTAGGATCAGCCTTTGTTTACGGCATAGCTACCACTGTTTGTGCTTTGGGGAGGGAAGTGAAGTAGTACTGGAGGAATTTGAATATGCTGCACAGAGAACACACTTGTTTGCAGTGGCACCTGATCGACCCCCTCATCACACAAATGTCTGAGTGAAACAGATTGCTTTTTCTCTGAGATTCAGATTGGAAATGCTTGGCAGACAAAATAAAAGAGTGAATGTTTTCTAAAAATAGTCAATCTGTTTTTTCTGTGACAAAGATTTATGTGGACCCAAATTAATAACAATATGTTTCACATTTCCCGGTCTGACTGCTATGTGTATCTCATCAACTGATAGCTTTATTCATAGGATGCAAAAAATAAAAGTGCAAGAGTAATGCTTTTCAGAGGATGAAAGAAAGAGGATGGTGTTTCTGGAAAATAAGGTGCTTTGTACAAGGAAGTGGGACAGCTGGGGGACAGGAAGAGGGATGCTGTGTACCAACTCTCTTCCCCCTAAAATGTGGTGTGAACATTTATGTCTGGTTTAAGGCAAAGACTGGTGACATATTAGCCTCTCATGAACTGGAGAAGAAAGGTATTTTTGTGGAATAGGTGGTAAACCAGGACTTAAAAAAAACCCCACGCTCAATCCTTGACAGGTTTCCTGTGTGATACTGAGCATGTCATTTTGGGAAAAACTCATCCCAGCTGCCTTCAGCCATGTAAAAGTTAGTCATCTCCTTTAAAGTTCTTAAAAGGGAGAGATATAGGCATGTCCAATAAGCAATTAATTCCACTGGTCTGAGACACCTCCTAAAGTCAGGATGATCTGCCCAGCAGACAATCTGGCAGCTGCAGCCTCGCGTCTGGCTAACCTCCACTGCGGTCTGCCTGCACCGAGCGGGCAGCTGGCCAGCTCTCCATCCTCCCTGGGACAGGACTGTCTGCTCAGGCTGGCAGCTCCTCAGGACAGACTGTCTCTCGCAGCATGCTCATATAGCGCCAGGTAGAACAGGGGCCTGGATCTCCCATGAGACTGCTAAGCAAATCTGCAATAATAAGTGAATAATAGCAGCAGATAGTTGCTTCAGGCTTGGTAAACTTCAAGTTTTATAGCAGGAGGCATCTCAATTCAGAGAACTAAAAAGCGTGAACAGCCATCCTAGCAGAGCATCCTCTATTGTTTTGTGTCTCAACTTCTGTAATTTAGACATCCAGTGACAATAGAAACAGGAAAACTGGCCCCACTGAGTGAAATACGCACTGTCCTCTGTCTTTTTTTACCTTTCATCGTTGGAAGCCCAGACTTTACCTGACAAGGTAAAGTTTTCCAGACTTCTGTTATGTTGGTTTCTCCACTGATCCTGATAGCATCCACAAAAGCACACCAGGAGTACAGTGTGCCTGAGCACATCCAGAGGGCTTTCATGGTCTGCTCAATCACACTCAAAAGTCCTATGGGAGTAGTTTAATTAAACAGAAATTTATCTTCGCATTTAACTGCTTCTCATGCTCCACCCGCCCCGTACCACTGAGTCCTGTGGGTATTTAAGCCAGGAAAAAGCTGGTTTGAGACAAGGACTGTGCTCCCAGGAGCACGGCTGACCCATGGCACCTCATCTGAGGGAGGGCAGACAGTGGAGGCTGCCACGGAGCAGCTGTGCTCTGGTACCTGTAGCCACATGCACATTCCCAGCCTGTTGCAAAAGCACAGGCAAACCTGTTCACAGCAAACACTGGGACAGTGGCTTCAGCAGAGGCATGCTACTCCACAGATGCGGTGGGAGAGGAATGCTGGCACGCCAGTGGGTGATGAAGCCTCAGCTGATGAGTGGAGTGGCAGACCACTTCTGCTCATGAGAACAGCCCTAAGGATGTCAAGGTGATGTTCAGAGCACAGCCCCAGCCTCTGCCCAGTCTTCCTGCACATCCTCGGCCAACGTTCACCTGCCCCATCTCCCCATCTGCAAAAGAGGAGCATGACTTTGTTTTCTTTCTTCCTTCCCTGCCTGTTTTCTCTATCTGCCTCGGGGGCCTCTCCTCCTCCCCTTGGCATGCACAGCACCCGGTGCAGCACAGCATTGATGGGCCACTGCTGAAATGGAAAGAGTTACGGTTCATTACAGCCCCACTGCTTTGACCTGGCTGGTCCCCACTTCCTGGGATGGGACTCACCAAAATCCCGTGCTTTACAGTTCCCATCTCTGGCAGGGACCGATCTGGAGCAAGCATAGCTCTCTTTCAGATCCGACACAGATGACGATCAAGGCAACTCTGGCAGGCTCAGCCTAATCCCTCACGGGGTCTCCTCTTGGGAAGGTCGTGACAGCGTACAGTTTGGCTCTAGCTGGATTAATGGGACTCATTGCTTAGCAAATTCAAGGCAGAGGAGCAGTGGTAGGTTTTCAGATCAGGCTACTCCGGCAGCATACTGAGGGGAAATTTGCTCTGCTTGTCTATGCCTCCATGTACTTAATTCTTGTTCGTGGTGCCCGCTTTTCACAGGCAAAGCTGAGGCACACAGATCAGGCTGAGAAGAAGTGTTTGCCCCTATCACAGAGGAAGAGTTCTGATCCCAGTCATTGTTCTTGAGCTGGCCTTGAAATTTTCAATCCCTTCTCATGTAAGTTGACATTCACCCTAGTTTTTTTCTGCCTCCATTCCTGGAGAAATTAAATTTTACAGAAATAAAAGAAGCACATTGAGAACGGGTGCACGTTTCATTTACTCTAATTATGCACAGTGAAAAGTGTCCATTTCAACAAACCTCATTGATATTCTGCTGTGAACTTGACTAGGGGAATAAAAAAAGAACACAATAGGAGATTTTACCAGTCAATTGACTTTAACTAAAAAAAAGCTTTTGTGGATTTAAGAATATTTCATTTTTCACTTTAATTTCCTTCCCCTCTCTCTACGATTGCTGTGATGACAAAACACCTCCCTGGATCACCCTGAGATTCTGGGATGGTTGTAGTACCCTAATACTCTGATACGGGAGCTAGTGTTCCTTTATGGATTAATTCCAAATAGTGGGATATAATGTGTCAATATTGCACAGGGCTTTGTGTTGTGTGTGAACAGGCCAGCTCTTAGGCCTCTGGGAGAAATACTTATTTATCTCATACATGTGGTTAAATCTCTCAATATTTCATGACCCCTGTCACTAATGCACTTAGACTCTACACGATCTTTACAAACAGTGTTCATAAAACTTACATATACAGGGATTTAATAGATCTGAGAGCAAGCTCAAGATTCATAACGTGAAACACTGAATAATTTATTAGGAAATATAGAAAACCTCAAAGAGAAAAGGAGACAAGAGTATTTTTTACTTACAAACCCTATGAATATTGTTCTCTCAGAGGTGGAAACTGTTAAATTCTGGTGGGATTTTCTTTATCACTACCTATAATACATAAATTAAAAATAATAGAAGTATATTTGCATAAGTGCTAGTATCCTTGCTTCCTTCTCAAGCAAAAAAAGTCTAAACTAAGCCTACTGCAGTAATTGGCTGTGCCATGACAAATATACTGTTGTCATGAAAAATACCACAGTGAACCACTTTCTGCATTCTCAGATATGAAAAATGCTTGTTATGCTTGAGTTAGAGTTTTTAATATGTATCAGTGGCTTAAAGAGGATAAACGCTAATAGCATTTTATTGTTTAATAGTCTAAACATCAGGAACAGAAAATTAAAATTACACCAGAAAACATTGTAATGTCTGTAAATTACAGTCAGAGACAATAATGCAATGACCTAAACTTTGTCTTTCTATATATACCACCATCCTCTAAAATTTTTAATCATCTGGAGACCTGATTATGAAATCAAACAGAACTTCCCTCAAAATATAGGAGCAAGATGTGTCCCTGAATTGTGTAGGTACAAATATGAGATGAGTTTGGGAAACTTGTCCATAACATCAGTAGGTTTTAACCTTTGTTCTTTTGAGCTGTGATACGCTGTAAACCTCCTCTTTCTGTTCAGCACAGGCTTGAGACGACTTCCCCTGGGTGCCCTGGCGTAGCAGCGAGTTCACACCATCCTCACCTCTCCTGCAGCAAACTGAACTCTGTGGTGTGTTCCTCCATGCTGCATTTGAATACTTTAATCTGCCTCCCCCATCAAGTTTGGGACATTTCTCTGGCAGGTGGCAGCCTACGTGGCTGTATCATTTTTTCTTCCTTTTTTTCCCTTCCTTTTTCCACTGTATAAAACCAAATAAAGTCACACCATTTCAGACATAGAAAGTGGTTTTAGTAGGGTTAAGGTGAAAACTGGATGCCACTAGACTGGTATCCAAAGCCCTCTGAAATCAAGAGGAGCTCTTCCACAACTTTCAGTGAGCTTTAGATCAGGTCACGAGGGAAAATGGGAAAGACAACAGGGCAGAAGTCTCTCATTGGGTTTCCGAATGAGAAAAAAAGGCAAGAAACAGGTGTGGCAAAAGATGCAAAGGCTGCAAAGTAAGTACTACAAGATCCACTGATGGTAAACGTTAAATGAAATAGGGAAAGCCATTATGGCCAAGGGTAGAAAAAGGAAGATGTCTTTTAAGAATCTCTGCGTTATTTTTTGCACCTAACAAATGAAGAACCAGCCACATATTCTAGGTGTTGCATAGAAAACCACAGCATTTGAAGCAAGAGGAGAAATTTATATGGTAGAGCTTGGCAACATTTGTCAGTTAAAATTTTTTAGGGACCAGAAATGCAGATTTGCTCTTCATGAAAGATTTAATGAATTCATTTCCTTTTCATTGAATTGCTCTTTTCATGGAAAGAAAACAAGAGGAAAAAAGTAGATGTTTTGTTTTGANGTGGGGGAAGCGTATATGTTTCAAAATTATTGCAGCTGGAAAGAGCTGTTTTAACTCAAGTTGAATACACTACTTTAATGGTTTAAAAAATAAATGAGAAATTGTTTTTCAACTCATCAGACTTTTTTTTAACACAAATTTGTTTTCAATGTGTTCTGAGATTATTTTTATTTTTGTCTTTCTGGAACTGCCAACAACACTGTCAAGAAGGGTGTATATTATTAATACACTACAAAATGCTGTTGGAAGAGAGCTCCAGAGATTTTATGTGAACTCTCTGAAAGTGGTAAACAAGGATGAACAGAAACATTTACAATGACAATGCCCCAAGTTATTCTGACTCCACAGTCACTGTAACCAGATAACATGGTTATGATAAAAGGAAACATCCAGCTTTTCTGGACCTCACGAATAGCAGCACAAACCACTTGCTACCCTGCAACCCAGTGTTTTTACTTGGGTTTATGTTCCTGTAAAAGGACCAAAGAAGCCCCTGGATTGCATGTATTTTTTCTTTCTCAGCTGAGAAATATAATTTTATGATTGCAACCATGAAGACAACTTTACGTTGTTGTGTTCAAAGCGGAAAGCTTGCCAGCTTTGCTAAATGAGAACAGTTATCTGAGCGGTACCTTAAGTGCTGAATTTGAGCAAAGAATAATTATAGCAACATGGTGTGCCTGCAGTAGTAAGGGTGTGTCAGCATTTCAGTGCCAAATCTGCAGACCAAATCCTGATGGCATCGCTGAGGAGCTCAATGCTTTTGTCCTTGACAAAATGCTCTCCTTGAATTTTTACTTCCTTGACTGATCAGAAATTAAGAAAGGATTTCCAGATTTAGATTTTTATGGTTGCTCACTTTGAACTCCAATTTAGAGATTTGTTCTGGAGTCTCTTAAAAAGCAGAGTACATTTCTCTCTAGCTACACATCACTCCCACTAAATAATATTATTTCTGATGCAAACAGGTTTCCTCAGCCTTATGAGATGAGCAGGCCCAGGAGAGAAGTGCCAACAGGATTTGTTCTGTAATTTTAAAAAATAATTTATTTGCAGCACACACTAGTAGCTCTAAGGTAAATCTCAGAGTTAAAAAAAAAATACCAAAACAAAACAAATAAACAAAGAAAACACCCTAAAATACTGCATAAACATGATTGAAGTGAAAGGGAAGGGAGGTGAGAGGAATGGAGGGAAGGGGAGAGGAAAGGGTTAGCAACAAAGTAACAAAAATAATTCAAAAAAAGATTCTTTAAAAATAGAAGAGGACATAGTAACATAAAAGTAGCTGCATTGGGTCAGACTGAAGTTACATACATCTCAGTGTCCTGCCTCCGAGTGTGGCTGGAACCAAATACGTTAAGTACAGGAGCAGGGCAAGCACGTGTGATGCTTTGCACAAGCACTCTGTCAGTTCCCAGACACTTGAGGCTGTAGGACTTCCTGAGTGAGTCATGCTTTCTGTTTAACCAGTATCCCTTGATGGATTTCTGCTCCAGGTATTTTTCCCCATGAAACCATGCAAACCTTTGGAGCCTACAACAAACTGTTTGTCAGTTTGTTGTTTCGAGAAGTTTCTCAGATTAACCATCCATGTTTGAAGAACAGCCTCCTTTTGCTTCATTTAAACTGATTTCCTGCTGACTTCATTTGATGTCCCTAGTCCCGGAGCGTGAAGAATTGGAAGTTATAGTTGACATTCTATCCCTCTTTGCTTGTTTTATGCCATCAGTCACTAACTCAGATTTTAGTTTTCAAAGATGTAGGTGTTTATTTCAAATTTAGTACATTTCCAGTATACACTGATGGTTTGCAGAGCTGGGAAGGACTTGCAGCACCTATAGGCTCCTTTGGAGTATGGGTACTCTGTACCTCTAAAAAACTTGGCTTGTGGTAACATCTGAAGATGCTTGATCTGTAATGCTGACAGTATTTTACAAAACCATTGCAGGCATAAATTCTGAATTAATTCTTCAGCACAGTGACAAACATGGTTGGGTCTAAATAGGTTCACTAGTATTGTCTTGCAGAATCAATAGATCCCAGTGTTATCAATGATCCTGTATAACAACAATGTATTTTCATATATCATAAGAGCAATAGAAAAAATAACTGGAGAGAGATCTGAAAGATCAGGAAAGTAGCACACCCCAAACAGTTAAAATAGTAGAGGGTTTGATTTATAGCCACAAAAGCCAGAAAAATTCAGCGTTAAGCCTACATTTTCTTTCTTAAGTTATCCCATTTTGCTTCAGAATTTCAGAAGCCTCTCAAAATTGATAGCTTATCTTGTGATTACTGCCTTGTTCTTCAATCAAGTATGGTAACACAGCACCATACAGAGGTTTACCTGTCTGTAGAGATCCATTCAGACCCTAAACAGCACTGTAACACAGTTTTCCAGGGGGTTTCTGACATACAAGTAATTAGCTTGTAGATGACAGATGACAAAACAGCAGTGTTAATCAGCATTCCCTAGAGAATGACAGGGTCAAAGTGAAGAGTTATCTTTTCACTTGATGAAATTGTTCTCAATATTGAGAGCTCATTCAAACTGGAGGTTTATTCCCTATCAAACTCTCATTTCCAATGGCCCATTTCAACCGAACATAGCCCTTGTAGCCTTAGCGAGCACCACTAGATCACTACTAAGGAACTGAACATTGGTAAATTAATTCTACTGTGTGCAAATGCTTCAGTTTCCAACAGACAACTTTCCTGCATTCTCTATTGGGGTCTGACCTACCTTTGAAGTAATAAAGTACTCATAAAATGGAGGGAAAAATATAATTACTGGATGGGGGGACCTACCAGAGAGTATACCTCTGCTAACTGCATGCGTGCCCAAGATGAGATGGGTTGAATCTTACCAGATGAAGAGTTAAATATTTTACAGAGCATTCTCTCTGTCTCATTTTTTTTAACTTTTTTTCAGACAGCAGAGACTGCCAGTTATAGTTTAAACTCAAGCTTTTCAGCTGAAAGCTGTTGACTTCTCCTTAGGCTCTCACCCAAGGTGCTACTGGAGTTTTTAACTCGTGGAGAGCTCTTGTCTGATGGGATTTTACTGGCCAGAACTGAAGGAGGACATTCCATCAGGACATAGTTATATTATGACAGTTTTCATTGAGAAATGCTCCTGGTAAACATACTAACCCAAAAGGACTGTGATGTGTTTTCAGGCCATTAAAGAATTCCTAATTGAGTTTAGTAGACTAAATTGTATTCCCATAGCTGATGGAAGACCATCCTTGAGATCACACTGGGACTGTTGTGGGGAAGGAAGCATGTGTTGGTTTTGGTTGCTTGAGCCATGAGCAAACTGAATGCTCCAAGTGCCCAGTAAAATGAGAGGAGATGGGAACTTGGAGAAAAGTATGTAAAAGGGAAAATGCGCGATTATGAAAATCTGCAAAAAGGCGATGGAAAGAATTCAGAGAAGCAAATAGCAAGTGTTTGGTCATAGGGGGAAGAGGAAGAGCTATGGAGCTATGTGAGAGATGGACAGAAAAAGACCGCAGAGGAAACCAGAATTTGTGGATCAGGGAGAAAGAAGCAGTGGAGGAGAGAACTGGAAATGACCCAGAATAGTATGTGCGAAGGTAGAAGAAATATGAAAAGTCCATATGTAAGGTAAGTTTACTTGAGGGCAGCTGATAAACAATAGAAGTCTTGCAAGACTGGAGACATCCAATTAGCAAGACCTGCAAAAGGCAGGTACTTTGCATCTTTGCATAAATAAAGAACTCTTTGATGTTGAAACCTGTGTTAGAAATTATGACTTTGTTGGGTTTTTTTTCATTTCATTTTGAAAGTACAGAATATTATCCATTAAATCACTTATTTCCTTAACAGGCAGAACTAAATACAACCACAAGACTATTCAGACCAACAAATGCAGTACAGAGCAAGCCAATGTTCTATAGTAGCTTACTTGGGTAATCTCTTTTGTTTAGCCAGGTGAGATTAGCTGATCATGAAAATGTTTGTTTTCATCAAAATGCAGATGTATTCACCACTACAGTTAGTATAGAAACAGCCCGTAAACATATATTCATGCAGCTATGCATAAACTCAATGCATTCACTGGCAAATGTTTGCTCGAGGTGTCCTGATAGTTCAAACCTGTTACTTTGGTGATCTCCATAGCAGAGTCTTGGAACATTCAGATATCTGCCAGCTTGATGACAATGGATTAATTAGCCCTTCACATACGTGTTTGATTTAGTGTGCTAGCAACTACTAACCAATTAAAGGAAAACAACAAATACTCTATAATTAGCTTACCCATATTCTTTATGGTGAATCTATGAGGGAGAAGGCATACAGGGCATGCTTCAATAAATACTGCTCCCTCCTGATGTTAGGACACACTTAGATTTTTCTTATCCATCTCTCCTATTTTAGCATCATTTTTTATCCCCTTATTAGTGTCTGTGACAGTTTTAATCTCCATAAGTCTTAGAAAAACATGGTAGACTGTTCTTACCTCAAGTAGCTATCACTAAAATGAACTAATAGTGTTTTCTCGTTTACTCGCAGAAATAAGGATTACTCTTGCACTTGATTTATAATTTGATAACTGGAATCATTAACCACCATTCTCCCTATCCCAAAGAGAATTATGATGAAATGCATGGGGTTTTATCTGTTGCAGGTTACAGTCAATTAGAGGCTAAGGCAGGGGTTTTCTTTTGTTTGTTTTTGTGTGTTTTTTTTTTAACAGCGGGATTACTTATGGAATGCTGAAGTACATGACACCATTGCTACTGAGCAGTATCTTAGGAGACTGACAAATTAGGAGACGACATTTGAAAAAGTGTTTCTCAATGCCACTCTTGGTAGGATGTCATGACTGAAAATGGACTTGCTATTAATTCCTTGATACATTACTAGTGGTAGGAGTTGCTCAAGCTAGTTCATTTTTATAAACACACATTTACACATAGCAAGGTTGTGAAACCATTTTGTGATTTGGAATTTTAATGATGGTTGAAGCACAAAGGTAGACTCCTGGTCACCTCCAAGGACTAGACATCTCCATGGATGTTTGCACAAAGATACAGGGAAAGCTGAGTCTTTGAAGCACTATTCAAACTTCTAAATCTTCAGGATCTTACCATGGTTATCTGCATCATCCCCATTGAGATTACATTCCCCTGTAGAACTGCAAGGACTTCTGTCGCTGCTCCCTTTGTCTTTCTTTGCTTCTCACCCTTCTCCTGTCAGTGTAAGAGCCTGCAGTTCTTTACATCTTGAGATGCTTCCTACTTGCAGCTGCTGAATTCACAATTCCCATCCCATCCCAACACTTATAATGCAAAGTACTGCTGATATTAAAAAGATCTTCATTTTATTCTAGTGATAACTCTGCACTTAGAGAAGTGGGAGGTGGAGTACCGTTTTAGATGCTTTGTATCTGACTCAAAACATGTTGTTAGTTTCCATTTGGAAGACTGTCTTTTCCATTTCTTACACATATCTTTGGATGAGTAAATGAATGGACTCCACTCTTGAATGAAGATGAATGTGGACCACTTATATCCCTTGAGTAGTGTAGGTGCCTATCAGGGTGATCTTAGTAGAACCTTGAGACTCCACACAAGCTTTTTATTATTTTTTCCCCAAGGTATGGGTAAAATTACAGTGCATAATTTCTTGAACAGAATTCATTTTAACAATGTACTGTCCCCAAGGTGAGAGCAAGAAGTAAGAAAAGCATTACTCCCTGAGAAGAGAGCGTTTTGCCTGGGAAGATGTACTCATTTGTGAAGTACATTTCCAGAACCTGAGGACCAACCTGAGGTCTGCAGGTAATAAGCCTGCCCATTCATATCTGCATAGGCAGAATTGAGAACCACACTTATGAACAGGGCCTTCTTGTACTAACATGCAGTTATCAAGCCGTCAGGTGGGATTTTGAACACACAAACATAATACACACTGTTTTATGCACAAAACAGTTGTCACGATCTGAAATTTTGTCTCCAAGTATTCCTTAATGCTGTAATAAACAATGATCCCTATGAAGACAGCTGGATGCACAATATGATTCTGTAAATCTTGGCAACAAGAAGTGGAAAGAAATGATCTTCATTGGCACTAAATTAAAAAAATTAGCCCTAATCTAGGTCTTAATCCTGCCAATACTGAAAATGATAAGCCTTGTTCCCTGTTGATACAGATCAGATTGGTTTTGTGGTGGTTAGCTTAAAATCTATTCTCGCATTATTTCAGTTATAAATAAATAAACACAAGAAACAAATGGCTGTCTTAATTGCAGATCTAAGCACAATGAGTCTGATTGTTCTCTCACTTCAGTGCACATGGATCAGGCATAGCTCTAGCACACTGACTGCCGGGCAAGAACATGAGGATTGATGTAGTGAGTGCAATATGCAATCTATGTAGATTCTGTGTAACAAGACTAGAGAAGGAAAATCACTCAGCTTTATAGATTCAGAGATTCATTAAGTTTCAGAACAGACAATGGTGTTATACCAGCAATCCCTTCAGTGCTCTTACAGAGGTAATATGACCTTTCTATTCTTGATTAATATTCTTCTGTTTACACATGGAAGAACAGCGTTAATCCTTTCAGCTGTCCTCTTTCTGTGTTTAACATGTTTTACATGAGTTACTTCCTTAGTAGGGTGTTCAGGGTCATCAAACTACCAAAAAAATAATATTTAGCTGATTATCTTAGGCAATCTGGAGATTTTTGCAGCACTTCTGCTTCCCAGAACCTGTCCAGCTGTTCCTCTTCAACAATCTATCTCTTCATATTTAACTGAATGGAAATATATCATTGCATTTACCAATCAGTTCAGATGACTCTGTACTAGTAACCCATCATTTTCATTCTTTGTCATTCCTCCTAGCTGCTTGTTGTACAGAAATTTTTACCAGTGATGATTCTGTGTTTGTTTCTGGGTTTGTTGGTATGAATCATAGTGAAATCAACTTACACCTGGATACTTCAAGGCCATTCTCATCTGCCATTGCACTCGGATGTTGATGAACTGACCAGTTTCAATCCTCTTACTGTGTGCCACGTCACGGTATGGGGGCTGCCCTCAATCCTTTCACCACCCAATTATCTACATGTGTGTTTATCTGTGCCAAGATTTCTTCCTCCTGCCAGACCAGGCAGGAGGAAGTGTGACTGGGAAGCTGTTCGAAGCTGTGGGCAGGTCATGGTATATGGAAGAAACATAAGGACTGAATGGGGGTCAGGCCCAAACTGAGAAGCAGTATCCTGGAAAGAGAAGCTGGGAAGCCAGGCTGATGCTGAACAGCCACGGATGAGTAGATCCTGGGCCTCAGCAGTAGCCCTGGAGGTTAGAAGAGAAGAAAGCCTCCAACGAGAGAGGGGAAAGGAAGAAATGTTATGGGAAGAAACCAGTTCATAAAGCATCACGGCAGGAGCAACAGCAAAGAGACCATGACTAAACAGAGGGTTGCAAGAGGAAGATTTTGTAAATGTGTTAAAGAATTAAAAGAATATTTTGATCATGCAATCTGAGCTAAGAAGTGAGGAAAAGGAGCAGCAGTCAGGATGCTGTCATGGTTGAAACAGTCTTGACTTGGGCTATCTTTACCTAATATATTTTACCACATAATTTAATTTGTTGACGACAGAAACTTCTGATCATTCATTCAGGTACTGAGGGAAAAAAAAGACAACATAAACAATTAAACAAACACTGTATTAAACACCTCTCCTTCCCCCTTCCTATGCTCAAATTCCCTCATTTTTGCTGCATGTTACCCTCAGTCCATCCCAACTCCCTCTGTGAGGCAAAGGAGGTTTGGGGTTGTGTGTGTGAAGGTTTCTATTTTTGCTCCATGCATATTGTTTTTTTTTCTGCTGATATCTGCTTCTCGCTGATTTTCCTCTGCTGTTTTTTGTTTTGGGGTGTCCCTGCCCTAGCATGGGTCTCCCATGGCTGCATTTGCTTTGCCGGTATCCCTGCTCCAGCAGTCAGTCCTGAGCCTCCTCCCACACAGCCACCTCTCCAGCCCCCGCTACCCAGACCTGCCCGCAATGCCCAGCTCAGGTGCGAGGGTCGCCCTGAGCCAGTCCTTGGGCCCAGCCCGGAGTGGTGCAGCCTGCGGTCCCGGCTCTCTCCCAGCAAGCTCTGCCAGGGGCATTGCACTGCACCAATGCTGCCCCGAACTGCTCCACTGCCTCCCTATATCTGCACCATACTCGTCTGCACCATGCAAGCATGCCCAGGCTTGTAAAAGCCTGTCAGAATAACACTCTTAATCCTCAGAGGAAGGATTTAATTAAGTTATTCTACTCTGGCATACATGCTGCATGTTGGACTGCATAGTCGATGACCTCATCTATGACTTATGAGTGCCAGTGTGTCTCACTGTCAGAGGGTCATCAGACTTATGAGTGAAACATATTAACATTTCATTGAGAAAACCATGTTAAACAAAGCAGCAGGCACAAATACGGAGAATCAGTTGGCTGAATGGTAAAAAGGTTTATCAATGTAATTATAAATAGGACTTCGTATTGATGTCAGCTCTGTAGAACTGTATAGGTTAGGAGCAACCACGTTTGGAAATGAGCTTGTGGCGAGGTATCGAGGTGACATCACTGAATAATGTGGAATGTTGCCCAGATAAACTGACAAACCATTGTTCTTAAAAAAAAGAAAAAAAAAAAAAAAAAAAAAAAAAATGCTTGGTTATGCTGCTCAGATATTTGCATTTAAAAAAAAAAAAAAAAAAAAAAAAGAAAAAAAAAAATGCTTGGCTATGCTGCTCAGATATTTGCAGGTCCAGAGAATGAACAGACATAATAATACCCTCTGTAGATTGTAGATCCTTTATAATCCTTCAGGCATGTGTTCAGATTTTTTTTAAAGCAGCTAAATGTGTTGACAGGATTTATTTACATCTACACATTTTTTCCCTGACACAGATCTGTGTAAAAATAGAAGGGCTAAAGGTCAGGCCACTGAGTCATTAACTGGAGCATTTAGGTTATAACCTTTCTGACGGCTTCTCCCTAAACCTTAATGAAAACACTTGCAAAATATAATTAGACCTAATCCATAGTCTGATAACATCCATGGCACAATGATTTTTTTTTCCACAAGAAAGAAAGCAAATTAAAAATGTTTCTGAGTCCTGAATAAAAGCATCCTCAGAAATCTAGCTGTTCTTGCAATGGGCTGGCTATGGTCCATTTGGTACCTGGCCATCCTCAAAGGCAATGGCCTCCATCCTTCAGCACTGAGGCAGAGTGGGGGTCTCTGGTGTTTTCTTGGGCCCTGTCATGTCCTGATCATTTTGTTGCCTCATATAAAGCACAGCAACAAGCAGCAGAGTTCAGCAGGTTTTGAATAACCTTAACTCAAATGGACTTCATAAGCGTGTTTTGGAGGGTAAACCAAACCAATAAGACTACTCCTAAATCTTGAATTTATGTGAGCTTTTGTGTGGATGTCAGCCCTAAACCTACAAAACAGGAATAAATTACTCATTTGCAAGAAAGAAAAGTGCTGCTTGCATTTTATCAGCTCAGGTGAAAGTAGCACAGCCTACAGACATATGCTAAATTCCATTACCTGTAAAGAGAGCATTGATTTAATATATTGTTCTGTTTTGAACACTATGACACCAGAAATGATGGGTTTCCATTTTATTTGTATTAATTGTATACACACTTTGGAAACTGATAGGGTAAGACTGATTGTAATTGAGCCATAAATTTAGCATTGAGAAATGCCATCCATTTAGCTGGACAGTTCTGTGATGAAATACATTTCTAAAGCATGGATTGCAGGCAGACTGTCTGAGATAACAAATGATGAATGCCTCATACCTATAGCTACAGAGAGGCAATCCTCAATAAAAAGTGGGTAACTTCTCAAAGAGCTACTATAAGTTATTTTGCCTTGATTTTGCACCACAAAAAATTTGTTTTGTTAAAACACTGTTTATCACATTACTCCTTTTATTTGATAAAAACACAGAAGATACATTCTGAAATCTAAAATACTGTGTATCCTATCATTGCATGACGTGTCACTAACCCTCTGCTCCACAAGAAAATACTTCTACATAAATCTGATTAAATAAATCAGACTCTTGATATCTGTATATACATGAAAAGGCAAGCTCATGAATAGTCAGATACATATCCACAGCTATTGTAGGCTGCTGTAATGCCACCAAAGTCAATAGGGCTTTAACAGTTTACACCAGACAAGGATCTGCTTCAAAGTGTGTATAAAGCTATCTGGAAGCAAATCTCAACACGAGTTATAACACATGTTTTGGAGGTGACCACAAAAAACATTATTTTTCCCTCATGTATTTTTGGGTTTTTTTTTCCTCTACTGAATTTCATAAGCAAAACTTCCTGTCATTTTGATTCCAAGATCTCTTTGAAGAGCTGTAAGAGGTTGATTTCTTTATCAAAAAGATAAAAGTCTTCCTGCAGAAATGTGAATTTTTAAGTCTCATCCATACAACCAAATGCTCATTTCTGAGTTGATATCTTTTTCTCTGAGTACTGTCATAGCCCTCATCAGTCAGGTGGCCAAGTATCTTTTTAAGTCAAAGTATGTCAGTTCTGTTTCCCCTTGGAAAGGAGATGATTTGCCTTTGGGATGGAGAAAATGTTAATGGTCCTGTGAGAATGGATGGCAGAAAAGCAAATGATTATGTTTAGATGTGAAAGCGGTGTAATTGTTGGTCTGGCTTCAACTGTGATTGGTCCATGAAGGATTTTGTCTCCTATAGACATGAGTTTCTTCTTGTTGGTCGATGGTACACTTCAATGAACACTTCGATGGTTCATGCAATGAAGTTCTTAGAGGTGGTGATAGCAATGAAACATGGAAGTTTACCAGGTAGAGAGCTCCCATTCAGTGTTGAGCTTTCTCGTGTAGAATTATGCACATAACAGAAATATTTTAATGGATCTCCAGAAGCATATTTGAGATATATAAAATTCTGTCTTCCTACTTCCTTTGGAGACTAGAGACTTTTACTTACCATGTGGGTCAGCACAAAGAAATAGCAGTGCTAGAACAGAGGATGGGAAAGGATCACCTGGATCCTCCATCCAATCCCCACCAGTCATTACAGCCTCAATACTAGAGACATATACAGGGCTGCTATTTCTAGGGATTCCTGATATTCCAGCTATCAGAAAAAACAGCAGACTTTTTTTCCATATGAACAATTCTTGCAAGAGAATATAAACAATAATTTATCTGCAGCAAAACAGTTCATAGTATGTTTGAAAGAAAAAGAATACAGTGTTTTGAACAGGAGTCAAGTATATGGTTCAATCGGTATTTCAGGTCTTAACGTCTAAATGCTTATTTCGAGTCCATAACAATAATTTACTTCCTTTTCTCAATACTTTACTTGAAGTCCATAAAAATAGTTAACTGAAGCAGCAAAATAGCTTTATCCCTGTGCAAAGTAGAAAAGAAAGGTGATCTGGTTTGGGTGACAAAAGGCTAGAATATGACCAAGGAGTTTCACTGCTGAAGTGATACCACCTTTGTTGATAATAAGTGATCTTCATTCCAGAAAAACTGTTCAACAACTGACTATTGATTTTTTTTTCTTTAGGAAAAGTAACTTTTGGTGGTATTAGAACCTTTGTCATTAATATGGCAACTTTGTCAAAAGATACTTAAGTTTACATTTAGAAAGAAACCAAAAAACAAAGCTCCCAAAATGAAGGGAGGGAGATTTTGATAGAAACAAAACAAAGAATTTATTCTGATTCTTTCAAAATCATTGAAAGAAAAATTTCAAGTCCAAGACCACCAAAGCTCGCTCTCTGGAGTTAAAAACCCACAAATTCTCTGTGTTTTGCCTTCAACTAAAATATAAATAATGACGGAGAATTTGTGTTATTCTGCATCCATCCTGGGCTACATGGTTTAGGGAACTGGATTTGTGCAGATGCAAGGAGGTGCTCACCAGCTCACGTATTCTGCTCACATAAGATGCATACAGACCCAGTATTTTGGTTTACTCCTGACACCTAGAATAATAGCTCACATCTTCTGCCAGAGATGAATGACTGTAAATGAGTGTTTAAGAGACTCAACTTCATCATTGATTCCACAGGCTTTTTTTTGCCACTCGGTCTCCTCCACCAAAATCAAACTGCTCTCCAGTTTCTGCCCCTTTTCATTTCGGTTTGCAACAGAAATACATCATCCAGTGTATGCTTCTGAATTTATAAAATACACACTAGGTAGTCAGGTTTTCAGCAGTAGCATAGCTCTGGGGAGCTTTGAAGTACTTTACAATTTCTGCAGTAGTACAACGTGCTGTGGAGTTGAAAGTGTTACCTTTCTTTTTATTTGCTTCCTTTGTAATCATAATATCAGCCAAAACCAGCAGTACACAAATGCAGGCAATTATCAGAATAATCAAATAGAGAAACCTAGGAGGTGGATAGGGAGACATGACCTCCTGGTAACGAGAGGCACATTCTGCCTGTCATTTGGCATCTGTCCATAACTGCTATGTTCTGAACTTCAACAGTGTTTCGGTTTCCCCAAACTTTCCCCTTTCGCCCCAGCAGCAGCTCCTTCTGTCTTTTTTGCCAGCTGAGCTGGAAGCACATTTCAGGATATGTGTGTTTGCTCTCCCAGGTGATGGGTTGGTGTGTGTTACCTCTCTCAGCACAGAAGTAGCATCAGCAGTCTGAGGAGCAGAGAGCTCCTGACCTCCTGGGCTTTGCCTCTGTTCCTCCTGTAGCACTGACAGGCAGGGGTGAACATGACACACGACCCTAGTGCAGGTGGGATAGCTTTTACCTTGGTGGGTGGCCAGTCACTTTTGGCAAAGAATTCCTTCTTCCTTCCTTTATGGAAGCATTTGGCTTCCTTGTCTTACTTATTTCTTCTGTTTCAGCCTCTGAATTGGTGGCTCTGTAAAGTACAGGAGTTCTGCTATATTCTAATCCCAGGCTGACTGCTCTTTTCCCACTTTTTACATGCTTTTCCTGCTTGAGGAACCAACACAGGAACCAGAGGGCTTGTAGGCTCCTTGTAAATCAAAATTCTGTGCCCTTTTACTTATTGCAAGCTCAGTCATCGCTTCACAGGTCACACAAGTAAGTCTCAAAGCTAATTTATGGTGCTAAGGCAGGGAGACCTCTATTTTAAGGCAGCTTATCTGAAGGATACCCTATGAGCAGATATGGTTTATGAAAAAAGGGCCAGCCATGTATGGAAAGGGGAACTAAGATGATCATAGCTGTGTAAGCTCTTTCCCTTGAGACCTCATGGCAGTATTCCACCTGGCCATGCTTCTCTTCAGGAGTTTCTCCTTTCTTTACTCTTCATTTTTGTTTCATAGTTCATGAGTTCATCCTTTTCTTCTTAGGCCTCAGAGCATCCTATTTCATCTCCCCACCTCGGTGTGCTGTGAAAAGGACTTAATACGAATGAGAATCAGGCAGCCCTTCTTTCTCTTTCTCTTGCAGGCCAATGTATGGATGCCTTTGCTAGCAGAAACCTCTTTGGAATCACAAAGCTGGCAGCTGGCACGGTAATGGGTGCCTTCCAAAAGAACAAAGTTTGTTACTGTTAATATTAACCAGTGATTCATACTTTTCAAAATTAAGAAAGTACTGAATCAAAAAATGGGGGCAGAGAAGGGTTGGATCTAGAAAAATAAATACAAATAGTCTTAGAAATTGTTTATTACCAACTGTTTCAGTAATCTGTCCTGTTGCTGCCTAATAAGTAGAATGAAACTGGTAGAAGTTCACCGGTATTTTCAGAGAACAGCACAGTGAGGTTTTAAGAATATGCATACTTCTGAAAAACACGCAAAGCATGAAATGTTGGATCCTTTCCTGATGTGAAAACTTCACTGACTGCACCAAAACCACATTTTTACCCTAAATGTCAGAATACTGCTTTGAATTTGTGTGGCACTGGATCATCCCTTATAAATCTCTATCAATTCTGGGTACAGAGTTCTTATAGATACCATTTGTAATTAATATTGTGTGCATTCATTTGCACTCAAGGTTCAAACCTTGAAAAAAAAGGTCTTTGGTTTTATTATATTCTTGTCCTAGTTTTAAATGAGTGCCAGTTTTTATGTTGGTGTCTACAGCATGTTTAACAGAACTTCTACAGGTTGCATTTCTGGAGATAGAGTTTCAGGTTGTTGGCCTTGAGTTTGCTCTGTCTTATGGGAAGATTTCTTCTGACTGCTGCATGTTGAAGATTTGAAACTTGGCATCCAAAGCCTGTAATTTTCCTTATGAATATTAGTTCTGTAGTAACAGTTCTCAGTCTGTGATGCTTACAGAGGACAGTTTTGGTTTATTTTACTCCTTAAGCTTTTACCCCTCCAGCTGGAAAAAAAGGAATAAGATGGATAACTAATTTGCAGCAAGATTTCCTTTTCCTTTTTTTACAAGAAGGTAAAGGGTCATCTGTGTTTCCTGAGTATTCTTTGGTCTTACACAGGTTTTCAATCTATGGATTCTAGAAGAGACTAGTAATGGGAGGATGGTTTAATAGCAAATTCCTGATGGTGTCTGTACACATGAAAAAAATACTTACATGTCTTTATTTCAGCTATTATCCCAAACAGCACAAGGGATAGCAAATCTCTACAGCAACGGGTAACTCTCAAAGCCTTTCACAGCAGGATTGTCTTGGCAGAGGAAAGGTCATGGTTATGGTTTTTGACAGAGTTCCTGAGAGGCCCTCTTTTCTTCCAAAAGTCTGGATTTTCCTTTCGTCTTGTCTCACTGTTCAAATACACTGAAGATCACCACTGTTCTGAAGAAAATCCTGACTAGGAGGTGTGTCCAAGCAGAATAGCTATCATCCATTCAAGTTCATGACAGCAAGTTCTGCAAACCAGAGAAGCTGATAAACTCATTGTGCACAGCTAGCCAGGAACTGAAATTGCTGTTTCTTTGGAAATGCTGACATTTCAAGGAGGAAAATGCAATTTGTAATAAGAGCAAGATACTAAAAATGTGAATTCTGCTCTAAAATGAAAATAGTCTGAAAGCATACTTGTGGCATCAAAGCATTTTAATTTGGTCGAGTTCAGTTTTTATTTGACTTAAATACTTCAAGTAATTTTACATCAGTTCCATATTTGATAAAAACTTTAAATGTAATCAAAAGCATGAATAGATGAATGGTATTAAAAAGGAAATCTAAACACATAATATACAATACATACAAAATAAATATGTGGTATAAACAAACACATAAATACATATTTATATACACTGTGCTGGTCACTGTGTTTTCTAAAATGCTGTCTTTAAACTGCCACCAATGCCATCATCTTTTTCAGGTAAATTTAAATATTATCATAGATTCATAGAATCGTAAAATCATAGAATCATAGAATGGTTTGGGTTGGAAGGGACCTTAAAGAACATCTAGTTCCAGCCCCCCTGACATGGGCAGGAACACTTTCCACTGGGTCAGCTTGCTCAAAGCCTCATCCAACCTGCCCTTGAACTCCCAGGGATGGGGCATCCACAACTTCTCTGGGCAGCCTGTTCCAGTGTCTCACCACCCTCACAGTAAAGAATTTCTTTCTAATATCTAATCTAAATGTATCCTCTCTGTTTAAAACCGCTACCCTTCGTCCTATCACTACACTCCCTGATAAAGTCCCTCCCCATCTTTTCTGTAGGCCCCCTTTAAGTACCAGAAGGCTGCTATAAGGTCTCCCTGGAGTCTTCTCTACTCTAGGCTAAACACCACCATCTCTCTCAGCCTGTCCTCATATGGCAGGTGCTCCAGCCCTCTGGCCATTTTTGTGGCCCTCCTCTGGACCCACTCAAGCAGGTCCATGTCCTTCTTATGTTGGGGGCCCCAGAGCTGGACACAGTACTCCAGGTGGGGTCTCACCAGACTGGAGTAGAGGGGCAGAATCACCTCCCTTGACCTGCTGGCCATGCTGCTTTTGATGCAGCCCAGGATACGGTTGGCTTTCTGGGCTGCAAGCGCACATTGCCGGCTCGTACTGGTTTTCATCCACCAATACCCGCAAGTCCTTCTCTGCAGGGGCATACCACTGGGCTCTACCTGTACGAATGAATAAAATTGGGTTGAGAACTGTGACGAAAGGGTTTCAGACTCTGAGACTAGATGGTGTAGCACAACTAGGGGGTATACCACTAACTGCTCTTGCCCTCCATAACTGAGCAACTGTATGTAAACAAAGAGCCTTTGGTTTCAAACCATACTTTCTGATCCAGGCCAAAACTGTTCCTACAGCTTTACCAACCATTCAATGGTACGGACAGTCAAGGGACAGTACTTTGGCCTATGGTTCAATTCTTTTTAGTTTGCTCATACAGATGTGGCCATAGAGACTATTCCAGGAGAAAAGGGCCCAAATCTCCTTCCTGAAGATATGATTTTGGAAAGAACAAACAGGTCTTGCAACAGAAAAGCTGGGGAAGAATTAGCTGAAATCTGTCAAGAAGAACAGATATGTGAAAGACCAGCAAAGCCTCAAGGCCCAGCTCTGAGCTCATCCACATGACTCAGGATAAATATTAACAAAATTCTTGGGATTGATCTGACAATAAAGAAGTGTGAGATAGCCACAGATGGCACCTGGCCAGAGATCCAGATTTAGATTCCCAGCTGAGACACCAAAAAAGAAAAAGCTTCCAGACTAACTGCATATTCATCTACCTTCCAGACTTTAAGTCAACTTTTGTAAAATTTACTCCTTCAAGCAATATTTAATCATGGAGCAGTCTTGTTCTTTTCAGAGCATAAGGGTATGTATGAAAGCTACAGGATCAGGCTTTTAGCTCCAGTGTAATAATATATACAGCAATTTTGTGACATACCCATTATCACATATATACAACATTCAGCTGATAATGATTTATGCCTCCCACTGCTGCTGTCAAACGGTTATGACAAGTGTCCTTGCCTTAGTCTTCAGGTTTATAGCATAGCAGCCTTACTGAAGATCCTCCTGTTAAGTTGACGATGGTAGGGGAGAAGGCACCAGCTGTATCCCATCTGATGGAAACCCTTATAACGATGCTGTCGCAGCATTACCTAAACCTCTACCATTTTCCAAAGCAGTAGCCTTTTTTATTTTTTAAACCAGAGCAGAATTGATCCAAGCATGAAGAATGCAGGACTGCCAAATGTACGTAGAGATGCTATCAGTGTAGATTTTCTTAAAAAGTTATATAGGAGCTCAAGTAACCTGAATGTTCTTTCAGGGTTGGTTTATACAGTATAGCGCATAAAGAATTCAGTGACAGATCAGATTCACCCTTACTATAATTGGTATGGAGATCAGTCCATGATTAATGATCATTAAGTGCAAAGCCTCTGTTAATGCAACATTATGACTGAAAGATCATATGTAGAAACATCACTCAATTTCTGCAACACCTTTTCTTTCGCTTGCATTCACAGTTGGGTTTCCCTCTCACTTGCACCAGCATGTCTCTGGGGTTGGTCCAGTGATGAGGCAGTCCAAAGTGGATATGCAGCACTGACAGGTATCTTTGTCACACTTTTTTCCTGTTTATTTAATGGCTGACATCAAAACCAAGCATTTGGCCATATGTAGAAACTGATGTGGAAGTTCAGCCCTGCCCAGCTGGCAAGCAGGGCAGATAAGGGTGTGGGATTGTGATACAACATGCAAATACTGCTGGTACATATTTTTATGGTGAAAAATATTTTCTTATATGGCACAGAAGGCAAAAGTGGACCAAGTAGCTAGTGTAAGTAAAGGGATAAAATGAAAAAGGAAAGGAGGAAGGAAAAAGATGAAGAGAACACCAATAAGGAACAGTAATAAATGGGTCTGTGATCAGATTCCAGTAATACTTTGTATTCTCTTAAATAAATATTATTGTACAACGCTAAGACTCATATTCTTGTCTTCTCCTTTCCTCATTTAAGGCATATAAGACCCACAGTTGAGAGCATAATCACTTTGGATTCTATGTACAGTCTAAGGTACTTTAACCACTCAACAAAGATGATCTTTCCTCTCTCTCTCCTGACTATACAGAATATTTAGGATATGTGAGTGCCTGAAGTTACAGATGGGAGGAATCTGCCCAATATATTTAAGTATTGAGTCCTGTGTCTCAGTCTAAGAGGCTGGAGAACATATCCTGTGCAGTATTTTCCTTTTTCATTTGAAGCAGAGGGCATTCAGCACCTTAGGGATGGAGCTACTTTGAAAATACAGCAGTGGGTCAGATGTATTCTATATTCATCCACACCAACGTTGTTTAGAGTTCTTCCTTGCCTTAAGGATTCTCCCGCTTGTGTTTAGGAAGGTGTAACTATACTTCTGTAGTGACATATTTCTTTGATGTTTATCGTCCTTTCAAAAACAGTTTTCAAATACAGGTGAATACAGTGGTTTGATTTTTGTATCAACCACTTTGCATTGTGACCCTGCTGAAAAAGAAAGCTGCTCCAGTGAGGTTAGAGAATTGAAGGTGACCTGCTGGAATAGCATTGCTTCCTAGGGTTTGGAGAGGATCCAGGCTGGTGGTGCATGCATAAAACCACACAAGTACCCACCTGCACAGAACTAACGCACCAGCCACAGGGGATTTCTGGCTCAGAGCAGGAGTAAAGACATTTTGAAATGAGGAGAAATGGAAAATGTAGCTGAGAGAGAAAGAGACCTTCCCAGCAGGCTACTAGCAATATCAGAGATATGTTGAGGACTCTACAGAAGCAACATACCTGCCACAGGTTCAGTTTATAACCAACAGGTTAGGCAGGAGGATCGGTGGGGCAGAATAGAGTATTAGTTTCCCAGACAGTTGCAATGATTAAGCTTGATCTTGAACATAGTATGAGTTGAAGAGTTTATCTGAACCATTTCGTGGTTTAGCCTGAACCTATCTTCTAGTCTTGATTTTAAAATCTTTGTCAATGATTGTTCAGTTGTCCCAAAGACTAGTTGTTGTCACAATTTGAAATGTGCACCCTGCTTGAGTTCCGAGTTTGTTGAACTTCAGCTTCCAGCCATTGGCTCCTATTACTCCACCTTCTGCTAGATTGTAATAAGAGTCCTTTAAGCTTCTTTTTGAGAAATGAAATAGATTTTGCTCTTCTCACGCTACAGGACAATTTCCAATCATTTAATCACACTGGCTCTCTTCTCAAACTACTACTGTTTTTAGCTTTGAACCGCAAGTGTTACAACCACCCACAATATACTACAGCCATTTCCCGACTAGAGTCCGAAACAGTAGTAACAAAGCCTCTCTGCTTCCACCTCACAATCCCCAGTTTACACAGTCTTCAGTTTGTGTAAATCACCTTTGTTTACTGCATTATTCTGAGATCTCACATTCAGCTGGTTGCCCACCAAATCTTTTCTAGAGCCCTTGTCCCCAGAAGAGAAGCCTGTATCCACTCTTTGAAACATATTTCATTTAATGTTTTGTCTTAGATGTACCAGTTCCTCTTCTGCTGTGATTGGAAAACAGGAGAGATATTGTTACATTTTCCCGTCATACCCAGAGACATCTGTTCTGTTTCAGTAAGCAGTTGTTCTTATGAGCCATGACAAATTCATTTTCAGGGCTCTCTAGGTTCTTTGGGGGAAAAAGAAGGCCATCGAGCAGGATTCTTTGAAATAGCAGTCAAGCCTCCCACAACAGTCAAAGGGGGAGCGCTTTAATCACACAAGGATTTCAACTTTTGAAGTGTATGTGCTAAAGAGTAGCAAGCTTCAGAAAAGTTTTGGGAAAATGACTGCAAATTCTTCATCTCCCTCCTCATCTTATTGCTCCTCCAACCCCCTGATTCTGTTCAAAGTCACCAGCCTAAGAGCTCTGATCTGTTCCAGTAATACTGAGACTAGTTAAGGTGTGTTCCTTAGTCTATCATTAGCAAGGGATTATCCAACTTCCTCCAAAAAAAATTCCAAAGATTAACTAACGTTTTGGAAAAAACTCTATGGACTGTCTCATGAGGTGTGGCCACAATTGTTCATATTTACGAACAGAAAGCGGGTTACACTTTGAATATTACCCCTTTTCTCCCCCATTTTGTACATTTCCTTCTTTGAAAGCAAAGAAATCTCTGTGTGTGTCATATAATGATTTGTTATTAAATGCCATTATCTGGCAGATCAACTTCAGCTCTTAAACAGCTAACTGGTGGGTTATCAGCTGCCGGTTGAGCAACATGGTCGTAGGCCACAATCAGTGCTTTAACTGTTCAGGGGCTTTGCAAATCCTCTCTGGAAGCAGATTTTGGGTTTGCTGTACTCCTTTTCAGAGTATGGAAGACAGAACAAAATTTGAGGGGGTATATTTCAGTCACTGCTGAAAAACACTGACCAGAACATTTACAATGTGCTGTTTTCACCTCTTCCTAAGTTCTTTTTTTTCTCCTACCCCAGGAAAGCATGTGTTCCTTACTGAAGCAAACCAGGGCTATGTCTCAGTAAGAGAGCACCAACATAGCTCCATTAACAGCAGTTAACTACCATGACTTAGCCCATCTGGAGATTTCATCCATAATGACATGTTTGAGTATTTCAGCGCAAACCATTTCACTAAGAGTTGGTATATGTTTGTATCTGGACACATGTGTATCCATTAGAGTGTATAGATGTGTACAGATGCATGCTTGTGTGTGTGGGGGGGAGCTAGCATCCAAAAAATAAGTGGAGTAAAATATGGTACAATCATATGTGGATAACTGTACTGGCTAAGTAGATTTCCTTCAAACTTATGTCCCCAAATTACCTATGAGCAAAAAACCACAAGTATTAAAACTGTCACCACAAAGGTAATTTAGACGAGAGAAAGTTATAAGCT